>BBXU01002077.1:0-65536 GCA_001598975.1 Parachlorella kessleri
CAGCATAAAAGCCAGGCAGCATACGTCACTCGCGGGTTGTAGCCCACCTCGGCGCTGGGTGTGACTTCCCAGATGATGGAGAATGCCAGTCGGTCTACGCCTCCCCTCAGCGAGCAGATGTCTTCTGTAAGCGGCTTGGGCAGCATGTCAATTCGCCGCTGCACCAGGTACACAGTAGTGGCCCTGCAGGGGAGTGATTGTGAATGGGGTTGGGGAAGAGTCGGGGAATGGGTGTGTGCGGGGGGGGGGGCGGGCGGGGGGCGTGAGCGCGTGGGGTGCGTAGGTCCATGCATAAGGCACAGGCGGGGTGCCTTGCAACGTTGCTTCCACAAAGCAAAGCACTCACAAAGCAAACACCACAGTGCATGCGAAATTGCATAAGGTCGCTTGCAGCACCAAGTGCAAGCCAGCCCGCCGCGGCACCGAGCAGCCCTCGGCACGCCCACAGGCGGCCAACTGCCGGCCACTTCCGGCAAGCGGCCACCCCTTCACTCGCGCACGCACCTCTCGGCCGCCTCGTCGTCCATGGCGGTGTTTGCTTTCACAAAGTGGGTCACGTCAGCGATGTGCACGCCTGCAGCCAAACCACACCTGCCTCCTCACCTAATACTGCCACCTAACAGCCGACGCAACCTCACATGGCCACTGTGCGTCCCCAACCTTGGGGTAACCAAATAATAGTCAGCAAGTCCCACACCGGACGTGGCCAACCATGTCTAATCACCTGTCACACCGCGCATTGTAAGCCTGCCCCGGCTTCCTAGGGATCGCAGTGCCACACAGGCTCCTAAGAAAAGGTGCGTGTCAGAACGAGGCCCCGCATGCACCATAACCGCCCACGCAGCAAGACTCCTACCAGCACCCTGTGCAACCCTTGTTACGGCTGGCTGTCAGCTTGGTAGCAAACCTCTACTGCCTGCCGGCGGTGCCAACCAGGGTGGCCCACGGCACACAAGCACACACACCACTGCCATCCATTTTTATATTACAGTATGATGTGTCATCTTTTAGAGCGAAGCGAAGCCAAAGACTCCTTTTACTAAGTTAGATTGCAAAGCCCCCACCCCCCTCACCCATCTCGAAATTGCCGTTGGGCAGCGACCGCACGTGCAGGGCGTCGTCAATGTCCTTGCAGCCGGGCGGGTCCACCGAGCAGATGGGCAGATGCCGCAGGTCCGCCCTGGCACAAGGGGGGCACACAACTGTCTTCTGCTGGCTGCGCTGGGTGGTGGTAGGGGGGGCGCCAGCAGAACAATGCCAAAGTGGTGGAGGGTGCAGAGCCAAGCCTGGTGTGCCAGGAGCACAGAGCAGCCCCTCAGCTGCCTGCGGCTAGCATAGAGCAGCCTCCTATTCTCCCAATGGATGCCAAGGTGGGCAGTTCAGCAGCTGGCCAGGCTATCAGGCAATCTACCAATACCAGGGCTGACCGCGTGGCTTGCCTGTTCCAAGGGTTCGTCCAGCTTGGAATGGCTGGCGCCCCATGGCGGACATACCACAAGTCACACTGCACACCGCCCCTCCTCCACTCACTCCATGCCTGCCGCCCTGGGCCATCCATGCATGTCTGGGCTCACGGCCCAAGACCAGCAGCAGCCACTCCTCCCTGTGACGAGCCTACAACGCCCTCCCTCCCCACAACACTTCATGCTACTTTCGTTGGCTTGCCTGCGAGGGTCGTCCAGCTCGGCCTGGCTGACAGCCCAGGGCAGCGGCGGTACGCAGGCGTGCACCGCAGGTGTGAAGGGGTTGGTGTTGATGTCGTTCTCTATCAACAGCACCTGCACATACAGTCAGCAAGGGGCCTGCCTGGCCTCTGCCCTCAACATCAAGCGGCACAGCAGTCGCCCGCACGGCAAGGGCGGCGGCGGCGACACAGCCGTGCAGGGTACACAGCGCAGCGCGGCACAGCGCAGCAAAGCGGCCTGACTCACCTCGGTCTCGGTCTCGCGGTCGCCAATGCCGCCCAGCGTCCTCACATAGTGGCCCTGTGGGTAGGGCGAGTCCGCCTCCCAGGCGTCAATGGCCACCACGATGCGCTTGTCAGCCAGGTTCTGCGCCTGTGGTGACAAATGTAATAGAAACACTATGTTAGTCACCCTTTACCAACCCCCAGACCTTGGCAGGCATGGCAGCGAGTCCCGCACATGTCAAGACTGTTCCGGTAAGGCTGCAAGCAGCCCTCGCGGCTGCTCCTTGCCTGACAAACACTGTGAGTCTTCCCTAGTCGGTAATCCTGGCAGGCAGCACAGCCTCAGTCCCACCACACCCCTGCCTGCCTGCCTGCCTGTCTGCCTGCCTGCCTACCCCAGAGGCCTCCAGTGCGCAAGGTATCCCCGACCGCACCTCAAACCTTCGCATCGGGTGCGCACGCTTCTGCAACCCTCGCTCCACGCGAACAAGCAGCACCCTGTGCTTTGGCTCCCTGGAACAAGCTCCACACCTGCCATACCCCACCCCCCCCCAGACATACCTGCCGCGTCTGGATGCGCACGAAGGGGAAGCGCCGCTCCACGGGGCAGAAGAGCACCGACTGGGCGCCGCCCGACGTACGCAGCAGCGGCTGCAGCGAGCCGCAGTAGCCGCGCGTGCGCCAGTTGCGCTTGATGATGCCCACCACCTTGCCTGCAGGGGGAAAGACGGTCCCAGCACCCAAGAATTGGAGGTGTTCAAGGAGCGGTTTGGACGCCACCGCATTGAGGCGGGGGTTCCCAGCAAATACATGCCAATGTAGCCCCCACCTGGCCTGCAAAGGGTAAAGGCCTCTGGGGTGGGCAATGTCAGCCTGGAACGATGCGCCAGGCACTGTGTTACTCCTGCCCAGCAGGCAAGGGGTGGCGGCGGGCTACAGGGCTCGACTCGCACTGATGGCCGCCACCTCGCCTGCAAGAGCCCTGTCGTGTGCATGCAGGATAAGTGTGTTCTGTGCACCAATAGCGCTGTGGAGGACTCCCCCTGCCACAGCAGCCCTCGGCAGCCCCTGGGCAGATTACAGTGCCTGGGCAGCGCGCAAGTGCTATCTTCCCCGGGGCGCACGCCACACTCCATAACATCTACCACAAGCATCCTCTATGCACCCTGGCATGGCAGGCAGCAAGCAAGTCTACCCGGCCTCCCCCAATGGGCTCTGCCTGGCCGCCGCCATCGCTCCAGGGTCACCTCCTCGGGTGAATGCCTCCATAGGTCCGCCTGTGCTTACGCCGCCGCCGTGCCCCCCCTCTCTTTTCCCTCCTTTTGCATTTCTGTACCGCTACCTAGCACGATACTTCACTACTGCCAAGAGTCTTCAACTCACCCGTGGGTTGCCTGCCCGCCGCCGCGTCGCCTCCATAGTGCTCCCCCGGGTCCACCTGCGCTATATGGGCCCCCTCCTCGCCACCCTCGGCCCCCGCTGCCGCCGCTGCTCCCGCTGCTGCGCTGCCGTCTTCGCCATCCCCTGCTGCCTGCTCCGCGCCCTCGGCACCCTCCGGGGCCTGCTGGGCATCGCTGGCCTTTGGCATAGAGGTTGGGCTGCGCCACTGGTCCTCAGGCAGAAGCTCCACTGCAAATAGGTTGTAATACAACACTCACAGGTGATGCAAACAGAGGCTCGAAATGCTTCACCCTATGGGAGCTCAAGTAGTCTCCAGACTTTGCGCCCTGGTTGTGTTCTGCTCACCAGCTGGCTTGCTGGCTGGGAGTAGACAACCTGGTCCGTGCGCAACATGGTCCACTAGAAATAGAACCCCAGGCTTTCACAACACCCCCCAAGGCCCCACCCCAACAGCTGCCCACACCACCGCGACCGCAGAAGGATGGTCCCAACGTGCTGCATGCTGTGCATGCTGCGCCCCACCTGCCACCACATCCCCGTCCATGGCTCGATTCATGTCCACCCGCCCCGATATGAGTATGTCCTGCCCCACGCTTTCGCTGCTGAGGTAGCCCTGGAAAGCGTTGAAGCGGTTCACGCGCAGCGTGCCCTGCACAGCCAGGAGGAGCACAGTTGTTGCTTTGCACGGCTGCCACTGCCTGGCGCGGACGATAGACACTATTCAGCTAGTCATGGCTGGAGGGCGGGGAGTGAAAGGCATGTTCAGGAACCACCTGCATGGTTCATGCGATTTGGGGAGTTGGATCCCTGGTGTCACACATTTTTTGTCTGTTTTGTTTGTTGGACAGCCATGGGGGCGACTAACGTTTGCCCGCCAGGTCGGCAGCATACGTCTGCAACACGCGCCCCAACCCGCTGCCCCAGCCGCCACAAACACATGTTCCGTGCCCTGCCAATGCTCCTGTGCTCCTCCAGTCCTCCTCCCCCCGGTGCTGCTTAAGCTGTAAGAAAGACCCGCAACCACCTTCCGAAGAACCCAGCAGGGACCGATACGGCGCCAGTGCGTACATGTGCTTACACCCACGGACGACCAGCCCACCACTCGCACAGCTCCGCTTCCAGACATGGGTCAGGGGAAACCCCCTGCCTCACAGCTCCACCGCGTTCCCACCTGGTGGATCCTCCCCGCCTTGATGCCCGCGGTGATCTCGCTCATGGGCCGGTGGTCCTCGTAAACCCGCCGCTTCTTGGCGGCCCGCCCGCTGCCGCCGCTGGCGCCCGCTGCGCCCGTGCCGGCGCCGGCGCCTTCGGCGGCGGCTGCTTCCCGAGCCCTGGCTGCCGTAACCAGGTCTGCCAGCTCCGGCACCTCGGCCGCCCGCAGCTTGGCGTACTCCTGCAGGGGGTACCAGCTTGTACACGTCTGTGCCATCATTTATTCAGCAGTGCCCCTGCTGAAGCGAGCGCTGCCAGCTCGTGACTCCTGGCTGTGCAAGCTTGGGAGGACGCTCCAAGGTGAACCACGAACAGGTGGGGTACTTGCTGCCTGCAATGCATGAGGGGCCAAACCCTGGCACCTTGGCTGCCCAGACCTGTGAACAAGGTGGCCGCCATCAAGCCAGAGCGTGCCATAAAGGTGCACTCGTCCAGGACTTTGTACAGCACACAGCATTTAGCCGGATCCAAGTAGGAACACACAGAGACCCAATGTTGCAATTAGGACACCCCCCATGGAGAAGGGGCCCATAGGCTAACCAGCCCCATGAATGGGAGGCGTAAGCACAGCTACCATGGCTGACCCTTTCCTGGCATCACATACGCACACAGATGCTTGCCCAACTAGCCAGCGTGGAGGCCTGGCCTGGCCTGGCGTTGCCCCCACACCCACCAGGGTGCTCAGGGCCTGTATGCCCAGCTCGGCCGCCCTGCTGCGGTTGCCTGCGTCATCAGTCAGCAGCAGCACCTGCAGCCGTGCATGGGGCCAGGGGTACTTGGCAGCTAGCGTCTTCGGCCTCTGGGTGCATGCACCAAATCCTGCCCTGCCCCAATCCTTCCTGGGCTGCCAGCAACAGGGGTATGATGTGAGAATGCGAAGCAAGGGCAGACTACAACAGCTACCAATTTCCCTGCACCCTTTACCCTTGCAGGCGGGCTGTGTATCCCTGGGCCACCACCCCTCCAGCAGTTAGACAAGGGGACAACCATGCGCTTGTAAGTTGGATGGCTAGCATGCCTCTCCCATGCTCACGCCAGGCACCCCTCCAGCAGTTGACAAGGGCACAACCACACGCTTGTGAGTTGGAGGGCTAAGGTACCTCCCCCTTACCTTCACGTTGGGCAGGCGAGCTGTGTACCACTGGGCCACCACCCTGATGGCCCGGTCGTTCCTGTCGTTGGGTGACTCCCCCGCCTCCGTCTCCACATATGTGTCCCTGCTACGGCAGGAGGAGGGGGATTCACCATACGACAGGGGCAACCCCAGGTACAGCCTAGACCCTCGTGTGTCGTGAACCCTTTTCTAGCTTTGCAAGATGTCCCATGAAACCCACTGACACACCTTAGCCAAACCCCCGGCACAACACCAAGCCTGTCCCTGGCCCATCACCCGCCGCATCCTTAGGATGGCCTTCCTAAATCTCATTGTCTGCCCCTGTTGCAGTGCATGCAACAACTGTATTGGTGACAAGCAAGCCCTAAGCAGTGGCAAATATGTGGTGCCCTCGTTGAAATGGGTCCTGCCTGCCTGGCATGTCCAACCCCTTCCCCCCATCAGCCCCTTGCCTGTGGTGCTCGTTGGCAAAAACAAAGAAGCGCTTGGCATCTGCAGCGCACAGGCCCCGCAGCCGCTGGTAGGCGCTGGCGTTGCGCTTCCTGACCTCCTCCAGCACCACCGAGGGCACGATCACATCACACACAGCAGCATGCTCCAGCAAGTCCATCTACACAGGGTATCACAGGTCTCACAGGTATCGCATCACACACAGCACCATGCTCCAGCAAGTCCGTCTGCACAAGGGCCATTGGGGCACCTTGTTACCCCCGCTCTCAACAAGTGACAACTACCTCGCACAGCAAGCACATCAGCTAGCTTTGAAAGGTCCCAGCACACAAGAAAAAGGAATGTTCCAGACTCAAGCGCACACAGGGGACGTACTGCAGCCCAGGGATGCGTATGCCAAGACTAGAGCTTCCAAAGCAACATCATTTGCAGAGCAACAACCCAAGCAGGCTTATACGAGCAACCATCCACCTTAGACAGCCAGCCTGCCACAACCACATGTCGCTTCCCCTGGCCCCCCATCCAGACACACACGCACGTCCCCCACCCCCGCCCCAAAGCGGCCGCATTCCCGCAAGCCAAAACAGGTTGCTTCTGCGTCCAAAACGCATACTTGAAATCTACCCAGTGTTCCACTCTCGCTTGCGGCTTGTCCTTCTGTCTGCATTACCCTGCCCCTGTCTGCTCTCTCTTCCCTGTAAGGACCCTCAATGAAACCCCATGCTGGCCTGCATGTGTCACATTGTAACAGTCGCCAGAGAGTGCAGCCTGCTCCCTGGCAAGGGCTGCCCCCCCTTTACCTGATGCAAGGCCACATTCGTGTCCACCACTAGGTATTGAGACGCATCAGCGCTGAGCTTGTATGCCGACGGGTCACACTCTGGGTCCAGTGGAGACCCGCTGTATATATCATCCCGCAGGTAGTGCTCCCTTACTACCTGCTTTGAAAGACAAAGTAATAGTGTCAGCTTCGTTCTCAAGGTGCAAGAGTCGCAATGCCAGCCCAGGTTCCGGCAGAGTGTAATGACATGTGATGCATGTTGATTAACCTCCCAGGAAAAAGGAGTCAGGGTGCAACTACTCACCTTGAGCACTTTCTTTTTCTTCGTGGTTTTGAAGAAGCTTTTGCTCTGCAGCATGGTACTCGTCAGCCTCCCAGCCGTCGATGGCGCAGGTTCAACGAGTCCTTATTGATTTATTTTTATTATTGTGCGTTTGTTATTTTCTGGCTTGCTATAACACGTTGGTACTACCGAGACCGTGGCGTGTACTGCCGCTAGACTGACTTCCAAGGGAAGGGGACCGCAATGTAGACCCAACTCATACTGTTAAGCGTGTTCCTGAATAAACAATCAACTAGCTGAGCTCCAAATTGCACACACTTGAGCTTGGCTGGTTTGATCGTGTCCGCTAAGAGCAAGTGGCACTTTGCGAGAGCAGCCAAGCATGCTGGCAGTGATGTGACGGGCAGGAGGGATGGGGGATCAGCAGCAGGCAGGCCTGTTGACTGCCCTGCACTTGGTGGAGCTCCCAGTTGTGGTTGACAATGTCGTGGAGCAGGCGCATGCCGGCCTGCAGCAGCTGTCCAGCTCGCTACCAAGCCTATCCGACGAGGAGAGGTGGGGCTGTAGGAAGTAAGGGAGCCTGGGGGCAGCCGCGGCCCAGCCTGATTGTGACCTCACCCAGCCGTGGGGAACCCTCTGTTGTGGGCCAAGGGCTGTGTAGTGCTTCAGAGGGCCCTAGTTTTCGCATGATTGCGGTGGGCAGAGGGTTGTGTGCGGCAAGAACAAGCCAGGTCTTTAGCAGTGACCAGGGCTAGGCGCAGGTGTGACAGACAGGCACACGTCCGCCTGCCCTGCCTGGAACCTGGAGGAAGTGTAATTGCTGCCTTGCATGGGCTTTTGTTGCAGAAAGCGGGCGCTGCTCAGGTACCTGCATGGCAGCCGGCAGCAGCTGCAGCGGCTGCATGTGGCGGTCGCTTGGTCAAACAAGGCCAAGGCGGTTGCAGAGGTGGGCCGGGCCGCCTGTGGGTGATGACAAGGCCTGCAGGGAAGCTGTGCGCACAACGTGGGCAACATCACACCGTGCGCCGCCGACGGCACCGGCTCGCCCTGCCAAGCAGTCAGGCGGCTTGTATGGGGTGCTCTGTCCTGTGATGACCGCCTGACAGGCGGACGGTACAGCCTTGGTCCCACACGGCCTCCCCAAGCCAGCCAGTCTGAGCGTGGCTGAGCCCTAGCATATGGCTCGCCTGCGCCGACTGGCAGTACCAAATGGTGCAGGCAGAGTAGTTCTTGTTCCTAGTGGCATCCGGGGGTCTGCACTGTGGTTCCCACAAGGCGGCAAACGGGCTGTCGGGGGACCAAACTCCCATGCAGGTGAAGCGGCTCCTCGAGGTGGCATCCAGCCACACGTCAGCGCTGAGGGATGCGGCCGACCAGGTGGCGTACCTGTGGGGGGAGCTGGAGGATGGGAAGGCGCCGCTGTACGATGTGCCCACCGCGGTGCAAGTGCTGGAGTCGGGTGAGCGAGCGGGCTGGGAACTGCGGGGGAGGGATTGTGGGGGCAAGGCGCGACCTGGTGGAGCGGGGGAGGCGGGGGGTGTTCGGTATGGTGGGAGAAGACAGCGTGGACGCTGAAGGGGAGCCAGGGGGCGGGGGGGACCTGACTAAACAGTTATAGGGTTGTGCAGCAGTGTGGACTTGGTGTTGGGTAGTGGTGTCTGCGATGGCGGGTTGGTGTGTGGAGAGTTCAAAGTAAGGTTAAGCCGGCAGCGTCAGGGCTAGCATCAAAGATGAGGCAGGTAGTGCAGTGCCAACACAAAAGTGCAGCCGTGCAGCTCCTGCAATCGGGTTGCACAGCCCCGGCACTGATACCTCCCTTCCAAGCCTTCCTCATGCCCTGCATGCTGTGCTGCCACAGGAGCCTACAAGCTGCTGCCCTCCACTATTGAGGAACAGGCCGCCATTCCTCCGCCGGCTGCCAGTGAGGCCAGGCGCCGCGCTGCGCTCCTGCGCATGGACTTCCTCCTGAGGTCCAAGCTGCTTGCGGTAGGTGACTGATGATGACTCGCGCCCTGGCATGGGGCGCGCTCTGCCAGCGGCCCTTTTACTCGGTCCTGTGAACTGGTGGCGGTTGTCCCGGCTGTGTTGCTCTGTCGCCTGTGTGCTGGGCAGAGGGCTGGTGGCATGACTGGTGCGCATGATTGGCTTCAAAGTTGGGGTCTCTCGGAGGTATGGCATATGTTAGCTGGAGCCCGGGCTGCATTCTGACTCCCTGCCTCGCTTTCCTGATAGATAGAAGAGATTCCTGTTAGATAGTAGAAGATTCCTTTTAGATAGTAGAACAGACAGGCGCTGCGGGGCTGCAGTGTGCTGGCTGTTCATGGCAGATCTAGACTTATTTGACCAAACGGGGGGGATTTTGAACCTGCAGAGTTCATCACAGCAGAGCTCTATTAAGCTGAGGCTGCAGGGAGGGTGGAGTGCTGCTAGTCGCTGGGGAGGTGGTGCGCCTCGCCGCCACCTGCATCGTAGGTGTGGCCTTGATGTCGTGGACACCAGCTTGTTCACAGTTTTCCTCTGCAGGCCACGCTGCCAGAAGGTATGGAGGTGGCGCGGGTGCGGGGCGGCACTGCGGAGGTGGCGGCTCCAGGGGAGTACCTCGCGGAGCTCACCCTGGTGCCGGCACCTCGGGATCAGGTCACACTGGCCAAGTACCGGCCTGCAGGGGAGGAAGCAGATGCTCCGAAAGTCCTAACCGCTGGTCAGTGCAGTTACCTGGGTGCGTGGGGGTACCATGTTTGAGACCTGAAACAGTCCATCAAGTCACCAGCAAAGGGTGGGGTCAGCGCAGCCTGGTAGAGGTTGCACTTTTAGGTGACGGACCCACAAGGGTGGCAGGAGGCTGTAAATCGAGACTAGGTGGAAGGGCCAGTAGGCAGGCAGGACTTGTGTTCAGGGCCTGGGGGAGGGCCGCCCCTGTCGCAAGTGGCTGCAGGCTCCCGCTTGCGAAGGGCTGCGAAGGGTATGGGATGTGAGCTAGCCTGTTTGAGCTAGTATGTGGTGGACTGTTGAGCAGGCTGGTAACGGGCAGGCAGCGCAGTGCCACTCCAACCAGGGAGTTTGGTAGAGGTAGGTCTGTCCAGCGTATGGGGACGTACTCTAGTGCTAGCATGTGTGGAATGTGACCTGGGACAAATCCCTTGCCCTTTCACAGGGCTGGCAGCTGCCGCGGAAGTCACGCAGACGCTGAAAGTCGAGGCGGGTGCAGCAGCAGCGGCGGCGGCAGCAGCAGGGGACACGATTAGCCAGGAGGTGCAGGGAACGGCAGCATCGTCCGAAGGGGGTGCCACCAATGGAGGCGCAGCAGGGGAGGCAGCTGCGGCAGCAGGAACAGGTGGCAGCTTGCTAGCAGGCAGCGCCCAGCAGGGTGGCAGCACAGCTCTGCGAGAAGCTGACCGCTGGCGCTGGCTGCTGGTGTCCTTCAAGCTGCTGCCAGGTCAGTCGCTGGTCGTCCCACCCGCTCATCCGTGTCGCTGTAGCTGCTGTATGAAGGGAGGGGTGACAGCCAGTGGGTGGACTGAGCTGGCGGACTGGGGTTGCTGGGGACCAGTTGAAGCAGGTGCTCGGCAGCTGTGGGGAGGCTCTGTACGTGTAGTGTAGCAGGGAGTCTGTGGGTGGTACCAAGGTTCCTGAGCAGAACGCTGTGCAACGTTTCAGGGGACTGTGCGAAGCGTGCAGCGCCAGCGGCAAGCCGACATGATGGATGACTAACAAGCGTAGTATGCCTCCGCAGAGTGGGAGTCTGACATGGCAGCCATGGCGCCCAACCAGGCTGCCTGGCTGCAGCGGCACTTGGAGGACAAGATGTGGCGGGCGGCGGATGCGCAGCAGCTGCAGCGGTTAGGGGTGGCCCGCAGCCTGCTGCACTTTCCGCAGCTGCCAGCGCGGTCGCAGCAGGCAAAGCAGGCAGCGGCACCCACGCCGGCGGCGACGCCGCAGGGCCCTGCTGCGTCGCAGCTCAGCTCGCCTCCCAGCGGGTCGGCTGAGCCAGGACCAGCAACAACGGCAGCAGCAGCAGCGCGTGAGGGCCCATCGGGGGCTGTGGCCGATGGGCACGGGCCAGCAGCAGCACCGGTGGCAGCAGCGCCAGACTGGGCGACTTGCCCGCTGAGCCTGCTGCACAGCGTCCTGCGGCAGGCCGCTGGGAGGCTCACCTTGTACTCCCTTGTGCTCACCGAGGCTCGGCGGCTGGAGAAGGGGCCCTGGGAAGGCTTGCTGCGCATCAGCCGCGCCGGCGGCAGCGCCCTGCGCTTCACCTACTGGCTTGGCCGCCCGCTGGTGTCCCACCGCGAGCTGCTGAGCCTGCGCAGCAGCGCAGCAGCCACAGCAGGCTCAGCAGCAGCCCGGCCAGCAGGGGCTGGAGGCGGCCAGCCAGGAGCAGCCCCTGCACCACCAGCAGCGCTTGTGGCGCCAGCGGTGGATGTGAGCCTGGAGGAAAGCGGTGCGCTGGAGTGCCTTCACACGCCCAGCCTGCTCAGCCCGCTGTCTGGCCAGCCGGTGCAGCTGCGGCTGTCACCTGTGTCGCTGAGTATAGAGCAGCTGCTGCTCTCTGCGGCGGCGCACAACGCGGCGACGCAACTGGGTGAGTATGAGCTCTTGAGCAGCACCGGGGACAGCACTGGTGCGGCAGCTATCGGTGTAATTCAATGAGTTCCCATCGGTTCGCCTATTCACTGTGGCTGGGCACCCAGCGGAGAGGCATGTTGGTTTTCCTGCCATCTTTTGCCTGTGAATGGGTAGTGGTCTGGGCTTCTGTCGGGTTGCAGCATGGTCCGCAGAGCAAGCACCCTGTAGTACTCCATCAGTGTGCAAGTGCAGCGATGTAACATGCACTGCTCGTAACTACGAGCACTGGATATCCTCCTCTGGCCCAGCAGCCTTCAGATGAGATGGGATGTGTGCCGTGTGCTGCAGCTGCTGTCCAAGCGGTGGTCGAGTCCGACAGCCTCTGGCCAGCCCTGGGCCTCTCTTTGCAGCTCGTGCCCCCGTCCGTACAGCAACCTCACTCCCCACTGGTGGCAGCCAGTGACAGCCAGTCAGGTGCAGCGGCTGTGCCAACAGCAGCAGAGGCTGGGGAGGGGCCTTTGCTGCTATGCCGGGCTGCAGGCGAGCCGTCGCCCTTCCTAGCGCTCTCTCTGGCCCTTAAGACCGCCCGGCTGACACTCACTGCCGGTCCCGCCCTGCTGGAGAGCTGGGGCGAGCCTGGCGGGGCACTCAGTAGTTCCGACCCTGTCCAGGGCAGCTTGGCAGCAGGTGCCGCGCTGGGCAGCCTGGTGAGCGCCGCTCAGCAGCGGCTCGAGCGAGCACAGCAGGATGCCCTGACGCTGCCGCTGGCGGCCGCTCCCGCCAGCGTGCTGGCGCTGGTGCAGCAGAGCGGAAGCCGCGGCCTGCTGGCTGTGGGGCTGGTCGCGGCGGAGGTGGCGGCGCTCTGTCAGCGGCTGGTGCGGCGGAGGCGGCTGGCGCAGGTCGCAACGGCGGCGCGGCGGCTGGGCCTGTCAGCCGGGCTCTGCGTGCCGCTGTCGCTCCTGGAGGTAGGTCGGCACAGCACTGCTGGACTGGGGTGGAGCAGGGGTATGTGGATGATGCAGCGGCCAGCAGGCAGGCGCTGTGTGTAGCAGGCTGAGACCCTGCATGGGTAATCTTCTGTGCTGCGTGTTTGGGACACACCAGGGTGTGTAGCCTGGGTGGTGTGGCTCGCCACATCCCTACCAGGGGGTGATGGGAAGTCTGGGAAATCTGGCGCTCAGCCTTGCAACCCCAGGCCAGGCTTGGTGCCATGCCCTACTCAATGGCCTGCGCAGGGCTACTTCTCTCGCCAGCCAGTGGCGCGGGCAGCCCCGCTTGCCAGCGATGCCCTCACGCTAGCCCTGCCCTCCTTCCCGGCCCCTCCGGACATGGTGTGCTGGGAGACGCGCCAGCGGGCGCGGCGAGAGGCAGCTGTCCGCACCGCAGAAGCCATCCGGCAGCACCGGCAGCGCATCAAGCAGGTGGCGGGGGGGTCGGCGGCCCTGCCGGCGGCTGCTGGGCTGGCCAGTGCTGCTGCAGGCGGCGGGGCCCTGCCGCCCTTTGCTGCTGGGTTGCGCCCCGCTGCTCCGGCCACAGGGACGACGGGAGCAGCAGGACCAGCAGCAGCGGCTGGGGTGGCGGCTAGGGACGGCGGCAGGGATTGTGGGGCGGTGCGGGCGCACCTGCTTGTGGAGTGGCAGGATGCCGGGCAGGGCGGCGAGGAGGAGGCTGGCCAGGCAGTGGCAGCCGAGCCCGGAGGGGCGGCAGCGCTGCAGCAGCGGCAGCAACCTCCGCTAGGAGCACAGAGCGGGCAGGCCGGGCCGGGGCTCCGTTTGGGGCTGGTGGTCTCTAGCTGCACCTCTAGAGGGACTGTCAAGCAGGCAAGTAAAGTCCAGCCAGCGCTGTGGCACGGCTGTGGACTGTGCACTGGGCAAGCTGTGTTGCCGCCATGTCTGGCTGTGTGCGTGGAATCGTGCGATCGAGGTACTCCACTCATGTGGATACTTGTTGGGACTTTGCTTTCCTACAGAGTTTGACTGCAATTTCTGCTTGCCGCCGCCGCAGGTGCAGACGGTTTCTAGCGTCAGTTGGCACACAAAGAGATTGTCTCCTCTTGCCTGCAGGTCCTCAAAGTGCTCCCCCTGCCATCCCATCTACTCTCAGCAGCCACTCATCCAGCAGCGCAGCCTAAGCCCTCAGAAGCCGCGCCAGGGCCTGCCGCGCCTGGCCCCGCTGTGGGGCCCAAGCGGAGGCGCAGCGAGGCTGAGCTTGACGAGCTTGAAAGTCTCCCCAAGAGAGGGACAGCAGCAGAGGCGGGAGCACGCCTGGGGGAGGCGCAGCAGGCGCAGCAGCAGCAGCAGCAGCGCAATGGCCAAATGGGTGCGCCCGTGGCACCACAGCAGCGGCCTGCCGTGGGCGCAGCAGCAGCAGCTGGGGACTTGCGACCACTGCTGCAGTCCGCGGTGCAGTGGTGCCAGGAGGCGGCTGTGTGGGAGCAGATGGTGGTGCAGCTGAGAGCGCTGAGGATACCCTTCACAGAAGAGTGGCAGCTGGCGCCCAGGGCGACAGTGGCGCCCCCGCCACCCTCAGGGCTGTGCAGGGCGGGCAGCTTGTGCCAGGGCGGTAGCTCTCCGGGGGTTTGCCGCCGCGTGCTGCGCCTGCCGTGCCCTCCCGCGCTCGCCGCGCAGGATGCGTGGGCAGCGCAGCAGCGCCGAAGCGCGTCCATGGAGCCTGCGGCCCCTGATGACAGCACCGGGCGGACTGAATGCTCAGTGGCAGCAGCGGCAGCGGCGGTGACAGGCGGGCTGCCTGGTACCCCGGCTGGGCTGGGGGCAAAGGGTAGGGCACCTACTTGGGGCCCCCAAGTGCTCCTGCAGGTGTGTGCCCCCTCTGTGTGTCACGGACCCCGAGGGGGGAGCCCGAGCCTGCCGATGTTTGTGCTGCTGGGGCGTGGTGGGCGGCCAGAGCATGATTGCTAGCTGTCAGTACTTACGTAAACCCGGTCCTTGTTAAGCTCTACCCTCCACAGTTCCCCTGGCCAATCACGTGTTGCCCCGTGGCTCCAAACTGGCTTGCGAGCTCTGGTATTCGAGGCCTGGGCCTGAGGGCTGCCTCTTGCGGGTATATTCTCACATACTTTGTGAGCAGGCCACTGGTACCAGTGTCACCTGGGAGTTGAAGTTGTCAGTGTGCGGTTTGAAACCCCCAGCCGGCACCGTGGCTGCAGATGGAGGCGTGCTGCCTTGCGGCAGGCACCTGGCAGGCGCACATCAGCAGCGGCTACCTGTCGCAGCTGCCCCAGCTGTACAGCCGGTACGGTGTGCGCTTGGCTGGCGGTGGCGGGAGCAGCGCTGCTGCCGCAGTCTGCCAAGATGAGGCGGGGGAACAGGGCGATCCAGCCAGGGGACCGGTGGGAGGCGCTGGTGCTGCTGCTGCTGTTGCTGCTGAGCGGCCGCTGGAAGGGCCAGCAGGCTTGGAGCTCACTGCCGCTGGGGTCCTGGCGCGGTATGAGCAGCGGAGAGGTGGGTTTCTTGCTTGACTGGCTTGCTGGTCGGGTCGGTGTGCTTGCTAGCATTGCAGCTGAGTCTGGCTGCGCCCCTGGGAGTGTCGGCGGGCGGGTCCTGGGGTTACATGAGGCTGATAGCGTGCAATAGGATGGAAACCGGCTGGTCTGGCTAGTGCGCTCGGCTGTGGGTGCTGCTAGGGCTGGAAGGGCTGACGAGGTAGGGCTGTAGTGGATTGCATGGCGCCTGTAGCCAGTTATCATCTCTACAAATGGCCCTGCAGGTGACAGCGCCCTTACTGTAGTCAGCGACGTGCTGTGCATGCTGCGCCTGCATGCCTGCTGTGCCCGCCTCGTCTCGCTCATGCTCGCGCACCCCCTGGGGCCGCATCGCCACGTCAGCGGCAGCACCCAGCACCAGCCCAACACAGCTGGGCAGACCCAGCAGCAACCGATCCGGCAGCAGCAGCTGCCGGAGCAGCAGCACCAAGTGCCTCGCATCAATGGGGCCTTGGAGCTCCACCCTGCAGTCACCGACGCCGCTGCTGGCAAGGGCAGCAAAGCGGCTGGCGCGGTAAAGCGTAACTCTAACTCTATGTGGGTGGAGCTGGAGTCGCTGACAGGGGCAGACAACGACTCCGGCCAGCTGGCAAACGGCTTCTACCTGGACCCCTTGGAGCCAGCGGGGAGAGGGGAGCCTGCTGGTGTGTCTGTGCCAGCGCAGCCGCAGCAGCAGCACCAGCAGGAGCAGCAGCCGCAGCAGCCCAGAAATGGCGCCATGAATGGCAGCAGCAGCCTGCATTCTGGGGAGGCCAAGGGGCTACCTGGGTCTCCAGCAATGGCAGGTGGGGCCTCTGAAGGCGTCGAAGGCCCCCCACAGGCCATCAAGGCTGCAGCTGGTGCAGCTGCTGCGCCTGCTGAGCCCACCCTGCTGTGGGTGGTGCCGCTGTGTGCTTCTGTGGCATTGGCGGAGGTTGGGTTGACGCGTGCAGTCTTGCTTGTGCAGCCCTCACTGCCGCCAGGGGCAGGGCTCCACCCCCAGCACCCGCAGCAGCGGCCGCTGGGGAGTCAGCAGCAGGTAGGCGCTCAGTTACGCTTAACCATTGAGTGGGTGGGGCAGTATAGCACTCACAGGGGCGGCGGCAGCAGCAGCACGGGCCCTGGAAGGCCAGTAGCGCCAACGGCTGCCGCTGCATCAGAGGCGCCTGGCACAGATGCTGGTGGCGGCAGCGGCCTGGTCACGTGCCGAGTGTCGGCAGAGCCGCAGCTGCCCGCCCCAACATTACAGGCCCTGGCAGCCCAGCTGGACGCAGGTTGTGAGGCAGAGTTCCTGGACTCACTGTGCCTGGCAGCAGCCCCCTGGGCAGCCCTCTGCCAAGCTGTCGCCCCTACTGCGCTGCGCGCTGCCGGGCTGCTGTGCGGCTCGATTAAGCTGTCTAGCACGGGGACCAATGCCAGCCGCTCCGCGCTGCGCCTGGCGCTGCACGCACAGCATGGCCAGCGCACGCTGCTGCTGCATCTGGAGGCTGGCCGCGGCGGCTACACCCTCCTGCGGCTGATGGGGTCGCGCGGGGCAGCCTACCCTGCATGGGCCGAGGCCGCCTGGGCTAGCGTCTGTCAGCTGCCAGTGTGCCATGCTGCCGCCGAGGGCGCGGCGGCGCTGATGCAGGCCAAGCAGGCGTGGTGCGGGCTGGGCAGCCTTGGCACAGCAGTGGGGATCCTGCTCAGGGCGCTGGCGGCTGGGGACAGTGGTGGCGCACTGCAGCAGTGAGTGGGCAAGCTAGGACGGCAAAATGAAAAATGTGGTGTGCTGCCATAGTTATATTTACCAGGATCTTACTGCCAGCGATGGTTGAAACAAAATGTGCACCGGGGCTCCATTAGTGGGCACATGTTGCTAGGCTCCAGAGTTGGCACGCCATGAACTAGAGCAGGGTGTACGCTGTCTTTGCTGACGGTTAGCTATGCAGGTGGCATGTCTCCATCCCGATTAGGCATAGGGAGGTAACTTTATAGTAGCTGAATCAGCAAAACTGAGGGGCCTGACTGCAGGCCTGGGTAGCTGTGGTGCAAATATGTCATGCCAGTCTACTGCCTGTTCATTGTTTACATTAGCCAACCATGGGCTGCACATGTTTTCCAATCCTTGTGTTACGGGAACTGCTGTGTTCCAGCAAAAAGACAGCAATGCCTGTAAGCAAGACGGACAAAAGGGGGGTACAGAAGGCCAAGGAGTTTATTGCCTCCCATAGCTGCAACCCCAATACGGCAGACCTTAGTAAGAATAATCAGTGTGCGGGAAAGTGATCATATTCCCATGGCATTCAATTCTGGCTTGCCAATGCGGCAAGATGAATGATAACATACAACAATGTCAATTCACAGATATGCCCAGCTACCCCTCACTTGCTGCTTAGCTGGGCTGGGCTGGGCTGGGCGGATCCCTGACACGCCAGCATCACTGCTTCACTAAATGCCTACCTATCTCCCTAAGAAGTAGCTGGAACCCTCCTACATCATAGCACTACCGCTGAACCCTCTCATGTGACCACTGCCTACCTCTGTCAAGCTCCTTTTCCCAGGTACATCTGAGTACGGGTCTCAAACAGTCAGCTGGAAAATGTAGTGCGCTAAACACCAGCAAGTACAGGCCCAGCCAAGGTACCCACAAGTGCGGGCTCCCTGCCCTGGGAAGCCAGGCGCACCATGTGCACAGCTGCCGCCGCCGCCGCACTGTTGCTGACCGTACGAGCCAGCGCCAGCTGCGGGGCGGCGCAGCGATTACTACTACTGTCACCTAAACTACTACTACAATTGCTGTCACTGGCAGCCTGCTGAGCTGCGGCTGACATCATGTGACTTAAGCTAGGCAGTTTGCTGAGGGGGACCACGGGGGCAGGCGGGGCGGTCTTGCCATCGCCCTCGCCCGGCTCGTTCGCCGGAAGCGGCAGCATCGCTGGCACCGCATTGTGTGCGGGTATGGTACAGCAGCAGTCAGCCATCACTGCTCCCTGGCAGGCGCTGCAGCCCGCTGCCGCCGCCATTGTGGACACTGGCAGCTGAGGCTCAGCCTGGCTCACGGCTAGCACAGCCTGGCCAGCACAGGCTGTTATGCAGATAGGGGCGGGCATCGTCATCACTTCGGGCTGCTTGAAGGCGGCAGGCTCCGGCACCGGCAGCTGCTTGCTCATCTTATGCCAGACGGGGTGGCCCAGGAACGACTTAAAGAGCCGCGACATGAGGCAGCTGCAGAAGCTGTCATTGGTCTTATAGACCACCTGGTAGCCGCACTTCTGGTAGAGTTTGACGGCCACAGCATTGTCCGCGGCCACCTGCAGCACACATGCAGGAATACTCTCTCAGCCATACGCCCACTCCTAAACCAACTGTAGCATTACTCATTCCACAGTGTTTCAGCCACATGGCATTTTTACTACATGCTACCTGCAGAACCTCACCAGGCCCCCACCAGCCTGCACAGCCAAGCCCCTTTCTCATGCTCACCCAGAGCGACATGAGGGGCCCATGTGCTGCCACCGCCTCGCGCTCCGTCTCCCCTAGAATCCGCACGCCGGTCTCCTGGGCCCACCCCATCAGCGCCGCGCCCACGCCCTTGCCGCGCGCATCGGGGCTGACGGCAATAAAGTCTATGAGGCACTCGTGGGCCTGCAGCACAGTGAAGGGTGGCTGTCAGCCGCCCTGACATCGGCAGGGGCCGATATGCCCTGTGGCAAATGCCTGGCCGGCTGGCAGGTAAACAACATGCAAGCCTAGCTCAATATATAGGGAGGGTTGTAGGGCAGTGCTTGTAAATATTGTACACACTGGCTTTCAACCGCATTCATCTAGTGTGCAACCCCAAGCGCACCTTGAGGGGCTCCTCAAGTATGACATTGTCATAGACGTAGTTGTGGAGCGTGGCCAGGCAGCCTACGCGCTTGCTGACCTCCCAGTACGTTACGCCAGTGTCGGGCACACTCTCAAAGCTGAGCACCACCGCGCCCAGGATTTTGTCGCCCTCAGGCGTCTGCTCCACAGCCAGGCCTGCAGACAGCTGTAGAGGCTTCAAAATGCAGAGCGGGGGTTGAGGCCCTAGGTAGCCTAGCTTTCCCTGAATACAACTTCAAGGGTGCCTGCTCTTCAAGGCCAGGTCGAGCCAGACAGCTCAGGCATGCGCCTGACGCTGCTATTCATCCCAACATACTTCCCTGGGCAGCAGCCCTGGGCTCATCCAACCGCGTACGGTCGCTCACCGATGGAGGGCCAGAGATGTCGTTGCCGCTTCAAGTCCTCTAGCTCGAGCTCCTGCCATTGTCTCAGTGTGAGACCCGCACCGCCCTTCCACTGGAGTGTCCCGCACTCCTCTGGAAAAGAGTTGCCGGTGAGATCCACGACCGCCTTCAGCTCCACCTCTGAGGCAACCGGCCTCACAACAACCTTGCTGGGATGCATTTACTGTATTGTAACACGAAGTTAAGGGGACCGAGTTCGGCAGGGTTATGTGGGGGCTTGCACTGCAACGTGGCAACAACGCGTGCCGCACCGCGGGCGCGAAATCCATGCTGTCACATGATTGCTATCCAAGTGACATTGGGAGTGGGCCAGTCCTGTAGTCGCCTAAGAACGATGCTTGATTATACCTGCTCCGACGTACTAGCTGATGGAAGGTGTGGAGTCACCCCCTTGTGTCACCCCGCCCAGCTGAGGTTTTAAGATGGAAATGCATGTGACAGGAAGGGGTCAGACAGCAGTGTGGCAGGTGCCAGCTGCGTCAAAAAGCAGGCAGAGTTAGGGAGGGGAGACAAGCTGCAAACACACTAGCAGTAACACAACCGTGTCCGCTGAGGTTTTAGGTGGGAGGTATAACATAGTTCCGTGCCTGCGTATGTGCATGCCTTTATGATGCCTATATTGTATCTTCTGTCTTCTGTGAGGGGCGAGTGTGGGCATGCGCTGTGTCTGTCATCTACGGAGCCGACAGCCTGTTTGCACATATCTAGGTCCCCTTGATAGGCAAGTCCCCCGTCTACATCTGACCTGAGCTTGGGCCCCAGGTGCTCCCCCCACCCACCCTCCAGAGCTTCAGGCCCCTACCCACTCCCAGACCCCTGTATACAGTTGGGGCTGTGGACCTGTGGGATGGTGGTGGAGGCGGCGGGAGGCAGGTAGGGGGGTGGGAGGCAGGGAATCCCTAAAGGAAGTCGCCCATCCGAGCATTAGACAGCACACGAATGCTGCCTTAGGCGGTCGCCTTTCCCTAGCTAGCTCCCCTGCCATGCCCCAAGTGGGGTGGCAGAAGGTCATTGCTGGGGCATGTTGGTCACTGCGGCACTGGGCGTGCGGCTATGTCATGTCAGCAAGGGTGGCGGGCCTAAGATGTCACAATGGATGCTTACTGCGATAACTCAGTGAATTGAGCTCTACAGAGGACCACCGCTGGCAGGAGCTGGCCTATGAAGAAGATAAGGCACATTGGCACAGACCCCATGGCAGGTGAAGAGCATGGGAGACTGGCATGAACTAGGCCAGTTTGGGTCGGTGCGAGTTAGACATTTCTCGTGTCTCACATTGCCAAAAAACCCACTTCCTGATATCCAAGAACTGGCCGCCTGCCCTTGCTGATGCGAAGGCAGCTAATGCTTATTACGAAATGCAACATATTACAGCCATGGCGGTACGCTGAAAGAGTGGAGTAGACTAGACAACCATTTGGTGGCACACCTGATATATATTCGGGTAGGAAAGCGTGCTCATCCAGAAAGTGCTAGATGGCATGACGGGTTCATTTTGAACAAGCTCCAGCGTAACTGTTGTTAACCACCACAGCCAGTGTAATAGGGACTGGAAAGAAATACACGTGCTGAAAACAAACCTCCCGGCCATGTCAAGGTGGCATGCAACACACGTGATAGCAACCAAGGAATATCAGCAGCAAAAAGCCCATAGAAAAGGTATTAGTAGCAAGCAAAAGAGGGTGCCAGTGGTCCGAGGGGCACCGTTGTCCTGAAAACAACGAATTTCAAAGCAGGTTTTAGCCCAGCTCAGCCAACCTATTGTAGCTCGAATGAAAGCGCTCATGAAATGTATATGCAAAGAAACCTTTAATCAAAACGCTGCCTTTGTAACTCACCAAGACGCCAAGGGAGAATTTGCACCTAGTAAGGCTTACAACCAGGCACTGCCGCATCCCTGCGCCAGCCCGCGAAACTACACTGGACCCCCATGACTAGTCATATGGTACGCTAGCCTGCTACAACACCCACTGCTATAACACCTTGCTGTACAACTGGTCCTATTGTAACTGTTCAATCAGGGCCTGACTTGCAGCCCCAGTACCCTAACCTCCCCGTCCGACATGGCTGCAGCCAATAGCGGCATGCCCTGCCCACTCGCAGCCTCCGGCTGCCACGCCACTGCGCTGCAGAAGGGCTCCGGCTCTGACCCTGCTGGCCCCCTGCCACACTTCGCGTTTGCAGCCGTCAATGCAGCCGCTCGCTCTGGACCAGGAGTGGCTGCTGAGCCTGTGCCAGCCGGCGCCAGGGCACAGCGTGCCAGTGGGGTATCCCAGGACAGGTTGTAGCAGCAGGTCTCTGCCAGTGGTCCCTCGCTGCCACAGGCTAGCAGCCCGTCGCTAGGGCGCACCGCCAACCCCACAAAGTTCTTGGAGTTGCGGTGGCCCCAAAACTGGCGCCAGGAGCGCACCACCGGGACATCCCAGGCTGCGGGGCTGGTGCCGTCCCTTCCTGCACCACCAGCAACCGCGGAGCCGCTGCAGCTGCTGCCGGTGCAGGCTTGTTGCTGCTGCTCTTGTCCATGCTGGGCATGCTGGGTGCTGCTGCCAGGCAGGTCCCAGACTGCCAGCGTGGCATCCACCGAAGCGGAGGCGAGGCGCCGGCGCCCCAGCCAGCGCACGTACGACGCCGCCCGCGCATGGCCCTCCAGCACATACTGCGGCCGCTGCGCCCACCGCAGGTCGTAGACATACACTGCATGGTCAGATGAGGCCACTGCCAGGGCATGCTCGTCAAAGGGTGACAGCTGGACGCCGCAGGTGGGGGCGCCGGAGGGCGGCGCCAGGACAGCTGCTGCCTCCGCGAGACCGGGGCCGGCCCACAACCGGACGGTGCCGTCGTCGGAGGCTGAGGCACAGAAGTGGGGCCGCAGCAGCGAGTGGCTCACGCTCCACACCCTGCCGCAGCAGCACAGCACAGTTGCATCAAAACTTCTGGGGCTTGGAAATGGAATATTCGGTGGCAACCCATGCTGCACCATCCGTCCATCAGAGCAGTGTGCGCCAGGCACAGGCGAAGGCTGACGCAAATGTCAGTCCTACGGGTGCACATGCACTGGACTAGAGCCTAGCTGACAGTCAAGGAAGGACAGCTCACCTCCTGCCCGCATGGCCGTCAGCTTCTGCCACCATATGTCCCGACTCCAGATCGATCTGGCTGACGTCACCGTCATAGTCCCCCACTGCAGCAGCAGGAAAGCTCTGTGCACCACGTCCCAGGGGGGCAAGAGTGCACTGGAGCGGAGCCAAAGTGGTTGCCTGAAAAGCAAAGCAACAGAGTGCAGACCGGCCGGGCCACGCATGATCCTGCTGGAACCCTGGCCTGCCTGTTTTCTCTGCTGCCCTTATCACTTACTGCCAAGGCTGCGATGCCGAACAATCCACACCATCCCATGGCCCCACCAGCAGCCGGGGCTTTCCGCACAGCCACCAGCCAGCCTGCCCCGCTTACCTGTGACCACCCCCGGCTGGTCTGGGTTCCAGGCCAAGCTGCTGAGCTTGGAGGGCATGCGGTGCAGGCGAATGGGCAACTGCCAGCGGGGCTGCTCTGGGTCTTCCAGGGCCGAGGCCAGAGAATAGACACGGATCTGCAATGAAGCAAAGCTGGGTGAAGATGGCCTTGTAGGGGACAAGGGCAGGGAGACAAGCTCGGCAGGCACTGCACGAGGCGATTGCATCACAATTGCCTCCATGACATAAGCGAGCAGCGCGGCTGGCAGCAGGCGCAGCAGCACTGATCAAGCACATTCCTTGCATCCACAGCACGCGGCCTTTTCCTTTGCAGGTGCACAAGCGCCACCCAGCCTCGCCCGCCTACCTGCTTAGCCACGCCTGCAGTGGCCACCAGCCAGCCATGCTCCTCAAACTCGACCGCGCACACAATGTCCGCCGACTGCCGCCTGCGCGCCAGCGGCTCCGGATGCTGAAAGGCTGCCACCTGGCACAGGGCTGCCTCGGGGGGCTCCTGTCGGGCTGCCCAGGCTGGGTCCCAGCCCCAGGTAGCCTCGCAGCTGAACAGACTGCCTTCACTGCCACAGCTGCTACTCGAGGCTTGGCTGCTGGTCGTGTCCAGGGGCCCCTGCAGGTACTAACTCAACCAGACTGGCTGACTGGTGAGCGCTAATGACCCACGGGGGCGGCACTTGCAAGGCGAGCATGTCTCTAAAAGAGAATGCTCCCCACTTATCACAGCAACATAACTCAGCTTCTTGAAGTCACTAGGACAGCACTTGTCAGCTGCTCGGGCTGCTCGTTGGCACTGCCGTCCCCGTCCTAAACCAACAGGGCGCCTTTCCTGCTTCCCCATGTGCTAAGCACATGCAGCTCTAACAATGCCAGCAACGTCCAAGGCAGTAAAGGGCACTCCCCTGTCAAACAGGTGAGTGCACACCCACCTCCAGTCTCCTTAAAGCCGACTCCACAAGTCCAGCCCCTGCCAGGGCATAGTCCCACATAGACGCCACGCGGGGCTGCTTGGTGCTGCTCCGAGTGCTGCCAATGCCACGTTCCACCGAGCCAGCGTCAGGCACCACCGCCACCTCCGATGCGTCAAAGGACCCAGTGCTGCCGGCTGACTGACTGCCACCATCAGCTGCCTCCGCACCCGCCAGTTCAGTTCTTGACCGCTTGCGCCGCAGCCAGCAGCCCAGCCGCCCGCTTGCGTCGCGCCGCAGCCGAGCCAGGCCTTGACAGTAGGAGCAGGAGCTGCTGTCACAGCTGCTGCCTCCTGTCAGGGCCTGCAGGCCAGCAAGGGAAAGTATATAAAAGACCTTCTGGTGGCTTCACAACCTATCTTACCCCCCATAAAGGCTCCCCACGAGGGAGTCAGCCTACCAGCCAGGGAGGGAGCAGGTACCGGTTCAAGCCTGCCGCCTGCTACCGGCTGCCGTCGAAGGCGCAGGGAGACCTTGCCTCAGAGAGCAATAGGCTTCTGCAGGACTACTACCGGCTTACACCTCCAACCAACTCCTACCTGGCCCGCCGACCCTTGAAAGAGGCCCCTCGACTGCTCCTCGACAAGCGGTCGGCACATGGCGAGCTCAATGACAGGCTCTTCTCTCATGAAACCAAAAGACGGTCCGAGCGGCACTATCGAAGTGCCGCGACCCCAGATGCTCGCACAATGCTCAATCGCTCACTGCGCCGTGGGGCGCTCGGGCGCCAGTAGGGTTCAGACTATCCTAAGCTACAGTCGAGGCGTAGTTTGTCCATGCCAACAAGGTAGGTACAAGTTCCTGGCATGATCTGTGGGAGGCACGGGCCATCTGTGGCAGGGGGAAGCGCGGGAGCCAGTTCCGGCGCTCAACCACTGGTCAGCAGATTTGTGTGGATTTTGTCGTATCTATAGTAGCATGCAGGGATGACCGGCGCTTAGTATACTTCGGCAGACAATCTCCTAGAACAATTTGTTACCTAGCGCGCTATCGCGGCTCTTCGGCCGCGGGTTTGGGCACTCAAGTCTGGTGATGCAGTAACCCGTGTACGGTTGTGAGGTCATCCGACAAAAGGTTTTGATACCCTTCCACAGCTGACCTAATGACCTGTTGAAGTGCGAGTATTTCAGAATTGCGTTGTGATGCACCGGCGCTGTGGTACGGAAGGTAGCATTCCAGTACGACCAAGGCTGGCCCAGGACTAGAGAGCTATGTGGTTTGCTCAACTCTGAGCAGTAGGTTGAATACTTAATGAAGCACAGGCAACGTGTACGAAGTAATCTGGCTGCTTGCTTTATTTACTTGTATGCCCAGCAAGACACCAGCCCAACTGCGTAAACATCCCTTGCTGAACCATCTCCCAACACCTTGGAAGTTTCCAAAGTTGGCAGAGGTGTCGATTCAAGCGCGCCACGGCCATCTAAAAATGGTAGGTTGTCTATATTCCCACTTCTCACTGTCTGCTTAGGCTGCTGCACCCTGAGATCATCACCTACGGTCCGCTGCCTTGTAGCGTGATGTATACCGATCCTGCAGCAATTTAAAGAGAGATCCGAGTGACGGGGAACCAGGGACCATTTTCTGCCTTCACCTCCTTCAGAGGACAGTGTGCATAGGAGCCTGGCCCTCACCCTCAAAAGAATATATTAGCCTGGCAGACAGCAGCGGCACCACATCAGGGCTAACGTGCACCAAGTTGTTCGTGTCAGCTTCCACAACCACGGCGTGGCTGCCAGGCCGCCCCACCACAGCATCTCGTCAACTGGGTGCCCAAGGTGTGCCTATGGCCGTCAGACTGCAGTCTCGGGCACAGCCTGAACACAACCTTATGACAGCCAAGCTCCTGACCACAATGCCACACGGGACACCTTGCAGAACCAACCGCCTTGCCCAGCCCGTGCCCTCCCCTCCCACTGCTGCCGAGCACACACCTGCGGCGCGTAGCTGTCCTTGAGCCCCAGGCGCGAGATGAGCGCCGCGTAGACATCAAACTTGGAGCGGCGCAGGTACGTGAGCAGCTTGCGCCGCTGCACCAGCTGCGCCTCGAGGCCGCGGCGGGAGGCGTAGTCCTTTTTGTGCTGCCGCATGTGCTCGGCTAGGTCCCGGATCTTCTGGGTCAGCAAGGCAACTGCAGGGGACTCACGGCAGCATAGTCATGTGGTGATCCGCTGATAGACTCGACTAGACTAGGCACTGCAGGAGAAGCGGGGGGCGTGATGCTGGCTCAAACCTGCTTGTATCATGGTTGCCGCCATGCTGGGCTGCCCACCGCTGAGGATAAACAAACACTTTCCGACCGGGCACCTGCTCCTGTGATCAGGAAATGCCAGGTAACCAAGCGGAGCACAGCAGCCACTGATGGCGGTTACTGGCCAGTGTATAGCTGGGGGACAAATCAAGTGAGGCGAGCAGAATAGGACTGCATTCCCCGCCGCTTGGGTTATGGGTACTAAGCAGCATGCGTCCAACAGGCTATCATCAGACCTGGACCAGCCATGAGGTTTTGCTCTATACCACACCTGACAAACACTGGTCCAAGGGGCGCCATACAGCAGATGCTCACCCCACGACCCTGTGAAGCTTACTTTGCACGTTTCTGCAGGAGGCACCACACCTCCCCTGGCTCACCCTGCACTTCTGTGGACCCCGTGTCCCCCTGGAATCGCTCGTAAGCGCCTATAATCTCCTGCCGCTGCTTCCTGTCCCGCTCTCTCCGTGGCAGGAAGTCCAGCCCTAGCACCTGCGCATCTCCTACTTGACCTCATCAGTACTACTCCAGGTACTAAAGTACTGCCATTTTGTGAAGAAAGTGAGGTTGCGATTTTGGCGCCTCAGCGGTTCCGCGGTTCCGCTGAAAGTGATAGATGCCACCAACTTGCAGAGCGACCAACCCAGCTTCAACAGCGGAGAAGAAACCGCACCTTGTCCACCAAGTCTGGCTTCTCGCCACCCTCGGCAGCTGCACACAACGGCACACACGGACCGTCAGCCAAGAACTACACTGGTATTTGGTCTCAAGAGTCGTTTTTGAGCAAGAGGTGGCATGGCGTAAGGGGGTGCGCCTGGCTTGTGCCTTGGGCTTGGAGAACCCAAGCACTGAGCTCATATAGGTAAACAGTGTTACCTCCAGGCGCTCGAGTTGGTGGCAGCGGTTGCCTTAGCATTCGTTGCCAGCATGTGGTGCTGCTGAAGGCTCGCAAGCCATCTGCTGCTGCACCGCTGCTGTTTATGCTCTCTATTGCTAGAAACAGTGGGCTAACCAGTCGCGGTGATCCCCAACGAAGCATGATACCCAGTGCTGCAACTCCTGCTTGCAACTTGTCAGACCTTTAAATCGGTTGGCAGCGCTGCACCATTAAAGTGTTCACAATACTAAATTAATTTCAACGATGGCCGTTTGGGTGCATGATGCCAGTCCCCAAAGAATGGGAGGCAGCAGCCGCAGCAGCAAGGGGTTTGCCAGCAATGTGCTGGGCAGAATTTCAGGGCGCAAATCAGACACATGTACATGGTTGTGTTATTGATAGTGTCTTTGCAGCTTCTCTCCCCCTTCTAATTATACCTGCTTTTTGACGCAGCTGGCACCCGCCACACTGCTGTCTGACCCCTTCCTGTCACGTGCATTTTCATCTTAAATAGACACAATGGAACGTCTCCTGCCAGCCTTTGCAGCCCCAGTCCTGCAGACACTGGAGTTTACATCAACCGTGCAAAGTGAATCCAAGCCTGCCGTGGCCTTGTCATATTTGCAGGTGGCACATATCCCTGCCTCCTCGAGTCATGCCATTCCATTAGGCGGGACCATCCGCATAGGTTTTGTTGACACGCCCTGGCCTTAATGCCTGGCAGGGAAACACAAGTTCTTGTAGCTACCAAGCCTGCTACCAATGAAGGCTGTAAAGGCACATAAATACAACCGACAGGGCTGCAGGGAAGTATGTTACTAGTCCTAGTAGCCTGCCACTCGAGTCCAGTAAGCGCCTAGCAGACTCCTGCTGCAGTGCAACGCAACCTTGTCTGCAGCTCTGCTCTCCACAACGGGTTACCTGTCCAATTCCTTGATGACATAATCTGTAGCGTTCGTGTCAAGTCATGCCAGTAGGTCCTTGTCGATGTGCATGCCACCAGCATGGAGGCAGTCACTGCTAAGATGCCATGATAAGGCAGACGGCCTGCATATGCCCTAGCCCAGCAGCAACGACTATCCAAAAATGCACTCGAAGCCTTACAAACACTGACTTTGGCAGGCAGGTCGCCACTAGTCGACTGTCAGTGTGTCATGTAGAACTCGTCGCCGTCCAGCATGACAACGTTTTGTGCCTCAAGCTCACGCAGCACCTGCAGGCAGCGAGGTGAACGGCTCAGTTAAGAACCTGCGATAGGCCAGTCAGGCATAGCTGATGCTGCTACCACGGGTTCGGGGGTGGGGGAACGAGAAACTGCAGACTGCTAGCAACCCAGGATCTTGTTACAGCTGCTTGGGACCCACAAGAGCAGTGTTCTGGCAAGGTCTGATTAGGCTGATGTGGGTCTTCAACGGGCGAACCCAAACCCGATTACACGTCGGCAGGGGGCAGGTGGGCCGCCTGGCTCTAACATAGCTGTGACTTCTCCCCTTACTTGACCCGAATACGCCCCTGGCGCTTGCTAGCACTTGCCAAAAGAATAAAGTCCAGCACTCCCAGCTCCATGGCTCAACGGCCTCCATACACAAAACACACCTTTGCGGGCGTACACGGTTCTTTGCGGCCTCTGTGCTTGCAGCAGCTAGTTCCCCCCTTTCCAATCCGCCTGCTAAATGACGCAGATGGCACGCGCCAAACTGCTGTTTGACCCCTTCCTGTCAGGTGCCTTTCCATTTCAAAACACACCTGGAAGACTTCATCTGTGGAGACCATGACCCCCTCGCCCGCCAGGTAGGCCTTCACGCCCGTCACGCTGCTCTGTCCGTTGTTTGCATCACCCATGCGATTAATGGCAGAGCGGATGGCGGCGGTGCTGTCTGATGGCAGGTCGGCTGCACCTGCAGGATTTTGGCACGAACTCAGTATATGGACAACAGTCAAGCATGCACGGATGGCTAGCAACATTGGGGACAGGGCAGTTGCGAGCAGGAGCAGAATGCGTGCGTATCAGCAAGGCCCCCGTGCAACCTGTGACAACCATGCACTAACCTGCTGCCAAGGGCGCAGGCTCATCAGCATCGCTGATGGGCTCGTCCGCTGCCTCGCCAGGCTCTGCAATGAAGCAGACCACAATCAGCAACCAAGCATCCTGGGTGATCACGTAATCACACGCCTGTGGCACGTGGCTGGGCAAGTAACCTATTTGGACGGCCTTAAGTCCTGCAAGCTTTGTCCAGTGCATGCACACTGAACTCGGGCCCCACTTTGTCACAGCCCTCAAGCTCATCAGTAGTTTAAGTCAGGCATGAGCTAGCACCTGTGCCGTCTGCCTCCATGGGCTGCACAGCAGCCTCTGCCTGCTCGTCGCCAGCAGCAGCGCCGCCCTCTTCGCCGTCGCGGCCCCGCTTCTGCCGTCCGTCGTGCCTTTGCCTGCGGAGGAGGCAAAGAGCAGGTGGGAGGGGAAACAGCATAGGCATGTACCAGCGATGACTGGAGGCCGGAGTTGCAATCGCATTCCGGCTTACCCAGGCCATAGCAAAGCCAGCACATGGTTTATTGCCGCTGTGGTACACAACAGCCCACACAATGACTTTAACTTCCAACCCCTGGTGGGCCGGCTCCTGACCAGACCATCTGTGCAGGCTCACTTGTGCACGTGACACTAAGAAGGCTCACAAAAGCCACATGCGCTGTCATTCCATTTAGCTCTTTGCAGGTCTCCATGTTGGCTTAGGCTGGCCCCAACACACACAAGCCCACCCCAGCCTGATCACCCATCTACCCACCTGGCTGGCCTGCGGGGCGCCTCCTGCCCTGACGGGTCGGACTTGAGCACCATGTCAATGATGTGCTGCACCACATCCACGTCCTGCTTCTCCACGTAGGGGCTCAGCCGCACCTTGGCGTGTGCGCACGACAGCCGGATCAGGGTCTCTAGGGTACGCACCTGACAGGGAGGGTGGGACAGAGGTGGCGCCGGGCCGGTCAGATCAAGGGTGTGAAGAAAGAGGTTTGTTGTGGGGGACAGGCAGCTGGGTGACACAGAACAGTGGCGGCAGGCTTGTGAATGCCCCCCGTGGATGTACATTGCCGCCATGGGTGTGCACAAGATCAGGCATAGTGAGCAGCACCCGCAAGGCACCATGCACGCCATGCAGCACCAGCACCCGAAGAAGCACCCCTTGACCCGCCCACCCCGCCCCTGCACCCACCGTGACCGGCAGCGCCTTAACTTCCTGCGAGTTACGCAGGTCTGCGTAGTACTCCGCAATGGCCTCGCTGGCCTCTGGGGTCAGCTCAGGGGCTCTGTAAGCAGCAGCAGCGCAGCACCCTCACGCGTTTACCGCACGCTGCTGGTAGTAACATATAAGAAGCCAGGGCAGGCAGAACTCTGTCCTCTGCTGCGCCTTTCTGGCGACCGCAACTCCTAGTGCAGCAGGAAGCACGCTTGCACACGCGCAGGGCAGGGGCAGGGCAAGCGGGTGGCAGCGCAGCATTGATGGCAGTGCGATGCCACAAAGGGAAGCAGTTGGGGCCAGCTACTCACGCAAAGCGCTGCTTGGCAAAGGCGATGTACTTCTTGAGGAAAGGAATGGAGAGGGGCTCCTGCAGCCATACAGGAGCAGGCTATGTCAGTGAGAGTCACAGGTATGCATCCTGCCACCTTCACAGCCAAGCTGCCCGACAGCTGCCCCTCCTGACGTGGCACTTGTCGTCCTTGATAGATGGGATGTTCCTACTGAAAAGCTCATGCCTGCCCAGGGTTTCAGCAGGAAGCCTCGGTTAAGAATATCTCCTGGGCAGTGAGGGTGATGGCCATGGTGGGGCTTGGGGAGGCGGCGCTGGTATTGTGACCAAAGCAAACCGCAGCCCACCTTGTGGCCAGGCTGGCGGGGGCCATAGAGCCGCGCATCATACTTGACATACATAGGGGTCTCCCCGCTCTTGCGCTGATCGTCATCGTCCTCCAGGCTGCAGCAAGCAATGTGGGGGCAGTGCATGAGTAACATGACTGCTCAGAGAGGGCTCTCCCTTGCTCCTACCCTGCTCATAATCATCCCCCCGGCTGCGGACATATGTAGATTCATATCTGCCACAGCCGCCACCCCATCAGCTTCGATTTTACATATTTCCTCCCCTACGATACACATTTGTGCACCCTTCAACATGTTGAGCAGCGTGCAACACTACGTTCTTACCTTTCGACATAGCGGTCGTCGCCGGCGTTTTTACCATCATCCCCAGGTGCCCGGTACCTGTGCTGCCCCAGCACATGCTCCGCAATCTGCATGATCAACCCCACCCGCCATATGTCAGACCAGGCCACTCTTATTTGCATACCAGCGGCAGGGTGCTGTCATAACACGTGACAAAGCGTCTGCTGACAAATTACTTTATACTGCCCGTCCTGTGCCCACCCTGCCTTTTGTTGCGTCTGCCCTCCAGGCTACGTACAAAATGCAGCACAGGTCAGTTCCATCTCTCTTTGCAAGATGCCTGCTGGCAGAGGCGCGTGCAGCAAGAAGCATGGCTAGGCCCCATGATGAACCCCGCCTGCAGCTCTCCACATAGCCCTGAACTTACCTCCCTGTCCCTCTGCGCATCGTTGTTGTCCAGCACCACAAAGAGCAGGTCAAAGCGCGAGAGCAGCGAGTCGGGCAGGCCAATGTTGCGTGTGATGGAGATGTGGCGGTCTGCATGTCAGGCGCAGCCAGCCAATACTGAGAGCAAGCCCAAGTAAGGCCTTGAAAATGTCTCCAGCCTCAGGGCCTCACTTATGTCCTGGCTGTATGTGGCCGAGAGCTCGTGCTCAAGTCTCCTGGACCTCACACTGCACCAGCGTTCCAGCCAGTAGCACCCCTCCACTTCCTCCGGGGTGCCAGCGTGCTCTGGTGCTGCTTGCACAGCCACCAAGGAGCCATCCTCAGGGTGACCAAGCACCTGTTGCGCCCGCGTCACCACCGGCAGCGGTGCATGCGCAGAAGCACCCACCGTAGGAGCCGTAGATGGGGTTGGCCGCTGCCACCACGCTGCAGCGGGCGTTGAGGGATGTCAAGATGCCTGCCTTGGCAATCGTCACGGTCTGCTGCTCCATCACCTGTCAGGGAAGTGGAAGGAAAACATGCAGTGTCACCTCCTGCATTGTGTGGGGATGTGTCTGGTAGCCAATGCGTGCGGCCATGGCCCTGCCACTTCCACACAACTAGCACATTGCCCAGGGCCCGCCCTTATGGAACTAGGGTTTAGGGTGCGCACGGTGCCCAAAGCGCACCTCGTGGATGGCCACTCTGTCTGCGTCGTTCATCTTGTCAAATTCGTCAATGCACACGATGCCACGGTCTGCCAGCACCATGGCGCCAGCCTCCAGCCGCCGCTCGCCTGCAAGTCAGCCACACCCCTGTCTGTGCTAGATAGCTGGTGTAGCTTGACAGACGGGAATGGCAGCCACAGCAGGCATTCTGCCTGCTGTCAGCTGATAAGGGCTTCTTTTTTCATGCCCGGCAGCTGGTGCCCTTCACATCCTGCGTGGTGCCACCCTTCACAATACTCTGGCTACGCACCAGAGCCCCAAGCACAAGAGCTCCAACATGCCTGGGCGTCAGACGGCAGGCCCACACCTGTGTCGCTATCGGTGGTGACAGCGGCCGTCAGACCCACGCCGGATGAGCCGCGGCCGGTGGTGGACACGGACAGCGGCGCAACGTTCATGATGGCACGCAGCAGCTGGGACTTGGCCACACCAGGGTCACCCACCTGCATGGGATGGGGGGTTGCTAGGAGCAGGTCGCATGGGATGCACACAATGACAGCACACAGCAGCAACTTGACCACAACTGGGTCACCCACCCCCCTCTAGGTATTAATAAGTAGGGTGCTTCTTGGGAGCGCACGAAGCAGGGGGAAGCGGCCCCCCTGCAGCATGAGCCCCCCAACGCTTGAGACAATCAAGCAGCCTAGGCCTGGGCAGTGCTTCACAGGCACCACCAGAGCTCCCTCCGAGACCAGGCTCACCAACAGGCAGTTGATGTCGCCACGCAGGTGTGTGCCGTTGGCCAGCGTGCGCTCGCGCCCGCCTGCCAGCAGCAGCACCAGCGCCTTCTTGATCCACGAGTAGCCGTAGATGGAGGGGGCCAGCGACGACGCCAGCTGCTCCAAGATGTCCTCCTCCTCCGCCTTGCTCTGCACACAGTTGAGTTGTCGGAGTCATGGTCAGATAGTGGGGTGCATGTGCTGAATGCGAACTAGAGCTGAGGGGTCCAGGGAGGTAACCAGCTGGTCAAAGAGGTCCCCTTCCTCGGCCTTTCTTGAAATAGGGTGGTGTCGAAGCAGACAATGGAACAAAGGTGGCTAGTATGACAGGAGATGTAGCGGGCCAGCTACAAGGCCACCTGGCCAATGATGTCCACCTCTGGCCTCTGTGGGCATGAGTTGGAATTACTCATGTGTGTCTGTGGAGTCACCCTCAACGCGACATTTGCTTTATACAGCAGAGCAGGCCAGCAATCCCACCACCCCCGATGTGCCCAGCCTGCCACCCACCGTGATGTTGTCATAGTCTTTGTCCGTGAAGCCTGCATCCAGGGCGGTCTGCGTCAGCTTGCGCACATGGTTGGCCACCACCACAGCCCTGCACACACAATGGCGGGGCAAGGGTTGGGTATGTGGCACGCTGACAGGATGGCCGATGGTTGTGGGACATCGAGGTCATGCGTAGAGCAATTACATATGTATTACATGCAGCCGACGCTGCAACCTCAAATTGAAACTGCTTTCCTTGTTTTCCAACCCCACACTATGTCCATATTTAGTTCCAGCCCCCAGTCCGACACAACGGTTGCTGCTTCACCATTACTACCTATCCAGCCTGCTGTCTCCTCCTATAGTCATCATTTGACATCACCACAAGGCGATACTGTGCAATATTGTCTTCACAGCTCCTACCTGAGCACTCCACTGATGGAGCCGTTTGCCTTGGGCGGGATGGGCTTGTAGATGCCCACAATGCTTACGCGATCGCCAGGCTTGCAGGCATCGCGCAGGTCATCCTCCAAAAACACTTCCACTGCACACTCGAGAGAAGATCAGTCAGTCCAGCCTCTCAGCCCATCACCGCCCTGGCAACTGGCTAGGCAGCAGGAAAACGCACGGACATCCATCGATTGGCCATTCTGCAAATGTCTCCATAGTCTCTGGGCAGGGACACAGAGTGTCAGCCAAAGGTTCAAGTCTCTGTGCATTTTGCATGCGTGTATGCACAAGTGCTGAAAGCAGACTCCAGATTACAGGGTGGGTACCGGAACCCAGCCTGAGCGAGGCATCCCATTTGAGCATGCCGTGCCTGCGCCCTCGTGCTTGAGCCTAGGGTGTTTGAGCCGCATGGCGAGCTGCCACCCGCAACTGCCGGTGATGAACAGTCACCTGAGCGTGGCAGCTGCCCAGGAGGGGCTGTCTCTGGCAGCTCTTGGATGGTCACCGTCTGGTGGTCGATGAAGGTGCTGAGCCCATACTACAGCAGGGTACGGAAGAGGGGGTGGGGACAATGGTAACCGGAAAAGTGCATTACATTGCATATGCCTTGCTTTGGAAACTTGCAGGTGGGATACAAGGACCTGGGAATGACAGAGGGTTTCATGCAGGATGCTTTGGTCTCACCAGGCAGAGAGTACCTGCAATGTGTTTAACAACAGTAAACGCATCCCTGCTGTCTGAGACTCCAGCTTAAGTGGGGTTGCTTGCAAGGTAGCACCCCAGTGCCATGAGGAGCCCCCCCCTCCACCCCCAGACCCTGCTCATGTGTGAATGCTAGCCATGCCAGTGTGTCTACCAATCCGGCGCACTTCAAATTTATGTCCCGCTCAAAGTCAACAACCAACTGCACCACCTCCTCTTCAGCGTTTTGCCGGACGCCCCTACCTGTGTGATCAGTAGGTTGCCATTGTCGTCTTTGGTAGGGTAGACGGTGTTGGTGGGGGGCCCGTTGTTGGAGGTCACATCGCGGTACTCCCTGCTCATGAACGTGTTGGTGGCGGGGCAGTAGTGCACCGACTTTTGGAGCTTAGGGCGCACCAGGGTGGCGCGGGTGACGATGCCCTGGAGGTTCACCAGCTGGGAGAGGAACTGCACGCCAAGCAAGGAGGAGGGAAGGATGTCAGAGGTGAGTCCTCTACCACACAGGCTGCCTGCCTGTTGCGGAGCCGTCCCAGCTCAACAACCCGCTGGTTATACCCCTGTATTTCCTGGCCGCCACACCCCTCAAACCCTAGACCTCAGTTTAAAGTTAGCAGGATGGAGCTTGTGTAGCCCACGGTAGTCTGTCTCAAGGCGTGCCAGGTGCTATACCGACACAATTCCAGCATCAGCACCTCCCCTTTTGTTGCGCTGTGTTCATGGCTTGGGGAGCAACAAGGTGTGGCTGGTAAAAGGTGGGGACTCCCAGGTATCCCTCATCTCGTTCGCCTGCCAATTGCCCTGCTGCGCCCTCACGACCCCCCCCCCCGACACCCCCATTCATCCCATCTGTCGACTCACCTGCGAGTGCAGGTCCCGCGGCGAGGTCTTGTTATACCCAAACTCGCCCACAAATGAAACATGCACCCGCTGGTCCTCCTCCAGCACCTGCACAACATTGAACGCTGCGGGATTGGAGTACGCAGGGGCTGAGCGGTAGCTTAGCTGCAAGCCCCCAAGAAACAATGTTGCTGCTGCTGCTGCTAACGTGCTACACCCAGTGCCTCTGTTCAAGGAACCAGCCATCTCAGAAACACTGGCCGCAGGCTGTTTGCTTCTGCAACGAGCCGCCCAAGCATGGTCGCCCACCACGTAGAGACCCAAGCTTTGCAGCTGCTTTTGCAGGAGCCCTTGCTGCTCAGGGCTTGGCTGGCAACTGGCAACCAGTGTACTGGCACCAAGCTTGTTTGGCACCTTTTGGTGCTGGTTGCGGATCATCTCCTCCAGCGCCTCCTCAAAGGGCGACAGGCAGTCCGCTGGGTGGGCCAGCACTTTGCGGTGCAGCTCCTCATTGAAGCTTTGCAGGTCTGCACTGGTCAGGATATTGTCTCGAGTCTTTTTATGTAGCTATTCTTGCACACAGTGCCTCGGTGGCCTGCTTGCAAGCTGCCAGTCCTAGACAAGAGATCACGCACCCTTTGGCCTCCCGGCACTCCTCACCTTGCATGTCCACCTCCAGCCGCACCCGCTTGGTCACCGGATACTGCTTCATGATGTTTCCGATCGCTTCCATATATTTGCCGCGGCCCGTCTGCAGCCCAAAATCGCTGTCAAGAAACTCTGTGAAGTCCCTCTTCAACTCCAATCGCATCTCGTTTTGCTCGTCCATAGTGCCTGACTTGTTGGCGGGCGAAGACTCAAAAGTAGGCTAGTATGTGCAACCTTGTGCTGCAAGCCTAGCTGGGGCCTGGTTTCGGATGGTTCAGTATTCCCATTCAAATATTTCCCGCCCAAGGTCCCGCCGGCCTTGCGCCCTTCACAAGCTAAGAGAGTAAGATCGTACCACCAGATACACAAAGCGGAGAAGATACAGAGCTTATTTACCAGCTTATCTCTTTGATAATGCCATTTGTGCCCTTGCGAACACCTCTTTCTAGTGCCAAGGCTGGCACCCTCAGTGGATCACTGGCTGCCATTGTTTGTAGCTAGGTTCAATCTATCTCCCACACATCTAGCGAGGTTGATATATGCTACCTCCACTGTCAAGATTGCTAGGTGTTGGCGTCTCTCTACTGGGAGACTGAATTATAGGAAGCTGAGCAAATGGGAGAAGCCACACTGCTGTCTGACTGCTGTGTGACCCCTTCCTGTCACTCGCATTCCATCTTATAAGGGAGAAGGTGCAGATGTTGTCACCTTGCAATTAGAGGCATTTTGGGCCACCAGCTCAAACATGGGAGGGAGTGATAGCCCAAGTGCTCGATGACAACTCTTGGTCAGTTTGGAGACATCAAGAAACCCACCGCACTGAGCTGAACTGCTTTGTGGATTGGTTGAAGTTCACATGCTATTAGAATGCATGAAATCACAGACCTAGGCAGGCTGTCAGCTTACAAGCTTGACCCATATCAAAACAACAGACTGTCCCTAGTCAGCTGCCCCTCAATGTGAACTAACTGATCATGGAGAGAGTAACCAGTTGCCACCTCAGTCAGCACTTTAAACGACTTGTGAGCAGGACACGGCCACTGCTGATCCACACCCTGCCCTCTCTATAGAACCTAGGTATGGCAGCCCTGCCAGGTGCTGCAGCCCCTGCGCCAACCTTGCATTCCCATTCAGCTCCAGCTTGCGCAGAGCTGTTAGCGTGCTGAACGCTGGCGGCAGCTCGGTCAATGCACACCCACCCAGGCGCAGGCTGCTTAGTCGGCTGAGTCCTGCTAGATGCTCCAGGCCAGCAGCAAGGCTGCGGTTGCCAGCCGCATCTAGCCGCTGCAGCGCTGTCAGGGTTCTGACTGCTGGAGGCAACATGCCGATGCCACACTTGGACAGGTACAGGCTAGTAAGCTTGCCCAGGCCGTCAAGATAGTCAAGCCCCGCTGACAGCTGCCGGTTGCTGGACAAACCTAGCCTCTGCAAAGATGTCAAGGAGGAGACCGCCGGCGCCAGTGCATGCAAGCCGCACTGGCGCAAATCCAGGCATGTCAGTTTCTGTAGGCCGAACAAGTGCTCAAGACCGCCGGCCAGACACACATTCCAGCGGAGGCTAAGGTTCTCCAGCCTGCTGAGGTTGCTGACCGCTGCCGGGATATCTGACAGCCCACAACAGGCCAGGTTTAAGCTGACCAGCTGGCTAAGGCTCGATAGATAATTGCTTACGCTATCAGCACTGTGGTCACCGGTATGTGACAAATCAAGCGTGGTCAACGCTGAAAGGTGCCCAATACTATCAGGCAGACTTACACGGAAGCCCGACAGACTGAGGCTGCGCAGCTTCAGCATGCTGGCAGGGGCTGCGACCTGAACTCCAGCTAGGCTGCCGACCATTCTGACTGCCAGGCTTGTGAGCTGGGTTTGCTGCTGTGTGGAGTCCATTAGGCGGGCATCGTAGAGGATGCCTCCCTTGAGAGTTAGGTCCTTCAAAGCAGGTACTGCGAGTCACAAGGCGACGGGAGTGAGAAGCCAGAGTCAGTGGCGCAAAAGTGACACAGTGCAGCTTTGTAGGCTAGGCCTCCTGGGCGGCTGATGCGTCCTTTGAATGGACTTCGCAGGAAGCATATCGTTGCACAAGATAACCCACAGGGCAGGCAGACAGCCTTACATCGTGGGGAAGGCAAGCCAAAGGCCACTTCCAGCAGCCCTGTGCGTGTGGCCTCCAGGTGTAGGCTGTGGATGTCCGGGTGCGTTCCGTCGAGCCAGTGCGATAGCAGTGCGGCCTGGTGGTCACTGCGCAAGTGCAGGTCCAGGCGCTGCCACCAGCTGCTGCTTTGTGATTGCAGGGCACGGCAGCATGCTGCCAGGCTTGCAACGTCCCGCGGCCTCTCCACGAAGCTGGCTATATGTGCCAACACGGGCGGTGGCAGGTCCTCTAGCTGAGGCCAGGTGGGCGGCTCAGGAGGCTTTGACTTAGGAAGGCTGTCATTGTCGACAAGAGCTGACCCTGTCGGAAGCTCAGCTACCACGTCAACACTCATACGAGCTTGCCTGCAGCACAGTAGTATATCCGTGAGGAGTGATTTGACTTAGGGTGCTGCTACAGGGTTAGCACTCGAAAACAGGAGCTCGTACCAGGAGCGGACGTTGTGCTGGCCCTGCACCCTTCCACACCATATTAGATAATAGCAAGCTTAGCAGCTTACACGACTTCAGGAGCGATCGCGTCATGGACTGCGTTAAGGATCCTAGTCAGCATGAGAGGCGCAGGCGCATCTCTGGCAGTGCCCGGTTGGGATGGCTGAGGCTGTGCACCCAGCATATAGCGGGACGCACCAGCGGCAATGCAGAATGTGATATTTGGTTGGGATGGTTGGGATGGCAGCCATCCCACTGGGCAGCCCAATGGCAGGAAGGGTGGTAGATGAGAATTCATGGCGGGGACTTGCGCTTTGAACAACTCGAATATGCTAGTATTTCAGAGTCTAGGAGAGTAACACTATCGTGAATGCTCTCCTGTCCTGCATGCGCTGCCACCATGCTCAGAGAGCGGAGTAACAGTCCAAGCTTAAGTTGCATGACCATCCTGGCTGGCAACAACAAGGTAATCACATAGCACCGTATACATCAGCTGATGGCTACCAGCGGCATCCAGAAGGCTCCCTCCCAGACTGCAGCAGATTCTCACAGGGCCGAGGTGGCCTCCCGGAGCCACTCAAGCTCCGCCCCAGAGAGCCGCGGAGAGAGGGCCTCCCACACCTGTCGGTGATAGCCGTCAACCCAGGCAACCTCTTTCTCACTCAGCACCTGCAGTGCACAAGCAACACGCAACATCTAGCCAGGTGAGTAACAATAGCTTGGGGTTACACCAGCAACCGCGCTGGTACTTCACATCTTGTCAAAGTTCGTATCCCAGTTGGGCAGCTCGCACCCATGGGAGCCGGCGGACTGCCTCTGCTCAACCCAAGGCACTGCCACACTGCCCACCATGCTTGCCTAACCTCCTGGCCCAACACACTCTTCAAATCCCTCAAAATATGCTGTCGACCGGTACCCTGGAAGCAGATCGCCCTCCGTACAGCAAGGCTATGCACGCCACCCTCCCCTCCCTTGTGCCTGCCTGCGCTTGCTGCCACCACCAAGCTGTGCCCCTCCCCTTTTGCTGCCAGCACGTTCGCATCTACGACACATGCGCTGTCTGATGCTGTGGGAAGCGGATTGATTAATTAATTGATAAATTGATTAATTGTGTCACTCACCTCCCTAGCGATCATCTTCTTCTGAATAGGGCACATTGTCAGCCGCTCGCATGTGTAGTAGCTCTCACCGCCATACCTGCCGTGCACAGTGAGTTTGGTCTGGACCCAGGCCTTTCTTCACCCTGTTTCCACCATTCTTATAACAGCTTTGCAATAGGTACTAAGGGGCTAGTTGCTCAAGGGCATTACGTTCCCCGGCTGTATGCCTAGTCAGGGCATTCCTAGCAGGACATGTGCCTGTGAATGAGCAGCTCTAGACAGGCCTTCCTCCTTGTGGCATCAACCCTCAGGAGGTCCACCCTACCTCCCCAACCCCCCGCCTACGCGCATAGAAGTGGGTTTGCCAGGCGCCAGGCAGCCCTTTGCTGCAATCGCACCGCCTGCTGAGCCAAACACTTGCACACCCCTGGCCTACCAGCTTCTCCACTGCTTGGACTTTGATTGATGGTGGATTGCAGAACACACACACGCAGTAGTCCCACGGCCGGCCTCACCTGAAGGCAGTGTCTGCCTCCTTGACCACAAACAAGTTCTCAATGCGGATGCCAAAGGCGCCGTCCTCGTAGTAGCCTGGCTCGTTGCTGCACACCATCGCCCCAAGCAGCGGCTGAGTGTTCCAAAACCTGCACAGCACACGCAAACAGGCAGACCTGTTTTCGACAATGGGTAAAATGCGTGGCCCTGCGCTGGCTTGGCTTGATCGGGATGTCCAGTTGCCACAGGACAGGGTGGACATCACCAACCTTCGCATCGGGATCAGGATGGCATGGAATTGCTCATGCAGCCAGGCAGTAGCACGTCACATGGGCACAGGCAATCAGCTGCATGCTTCAATACCCCATCCCTACGCACCCACCACACCACAGACCATCATCTCATGCTGCAGGTGCTTCCAAGTATCCTGGTCGTACAAGTGCCCCCTCTGTTGTGCATCTTCGGTGTCAACCCCTTGCTGAATCCACCTATGCCCAAACCGAGGCAAGCTGTCCTAATCAGCCAGCCAGCCAGCCAGCCAGCCAACCTGCCAGAACACGTCCTTAAGCAATCAAGCAGGCATACGGGCATTGCGCAGTCTCCCACCCTGCTAACCGCCCCTCCTCCCACCCACGGGGCCTGCCCCCACCACTCCGCCCCCACCTGCTGCTAATGCTCTGCGGGCCCTCATGCACATTCAGCGCCGCGCCCACGCCGTGGCCTGTGCCGTGGCGGTAGTTGAGGCCCATGGACCACAGGGGGACCCGGGCCAGGGTGTCCAGCGCACAGCCGGGGGTGCCCTCCGGCCACACGGCGGTGTCGATGCCGATGTGGCCCTGCAAAGGCACGTAAGGGCTTGTCTGGTCAGGCGCAGCAGGATGCACTTGGCGAGCAGTTGGACTCTCCACTGACAGTGCGGTGGTCATTCCAAGGCGGCCCAAAACAAGGGGAGGGGGTGAGGGGCAGCACAAGAAGACCCAAGACAGAGAAGTCTAAGCCGGCAATGCTGTAGGCTGCCGCCCGAACTCTGCTGCGGGCAAGGCTGCAACCGCGGCCGGCAGAATTTCCCTGACTGGGCCACCACTGGGCGTGTGCTGACATAGAGGTAGCAGCTGGCCCGCATGCCTGAAGGCTCGGCACCCATGCATAACCTGTGCTGCAAAAGGCCCTGCCATAGCAAGCCAAGCCCCGCCTGCACCCCCCACCCACCTGCAGCACCCGCGTGTAGCACAGCCGCTGGTGCTGGCTGGGCTCCCCAAAGTGCATGGTGCGCGTGATGTCGGTGGTGCCGCAGTCGTACTGGCAGCCCGAGTCCAGCAGGAGCAGCGTGCTGGCGTCCACGCTGCGGCAGCTGCCAGGCTGGGCGCGGTAGTGGATGATGGCGCCATTGGGGCCGGCACCTGGATGACACGAGGGGACACAGACGGGCAGCCTGTGAGCACGGGTAGGGTGGCGCCCCATGCTGCTGCTGCCGCCCGGCTGGGCGGCCTGCTGGACGGTGGGGCCGACCCTGTAATGTCTACACTCACCAAGTCGTGTGGACCGCGGAGCAGCGAAACCTTACCAAATGTAACCAAGGATGATCTACTTGCCCAGTCTCCACAGACAGACCAAAAAGCCAACGGAGGAAACCGGCTGAAACACCTGCTGCTAGCACTGACAGCCACCGGGCACAGCTGGCTTTACGGCTGCCGGAGCTGCAGCTGCAGTCATAGCTGTGCCCTGGAGGAGTGGGCCAGTTGCTGAGGGCCATAGCAGCAGTAAGCCCAGCCGCAGAAAATTCCAGCGTCCTACTCAGTCACGAGCAGTTCCACGCTGTTGCATGCCAGGCCTGCCTGTTTGTCCCCAAGAAGGACAGCAAGAACCCGGTGCAAACGTAAGGGATCCCCGCAGCGAAACCCTGGCTCAGCCTGCACCTGACCGGTGAGCCAAGGCTTGCTGCTGCAGGTGCGATCGGTGTCAGTCACATCAGCTGCTGGAACCGCCTTCGAGTGAGCAGGTCACTGGCAGCGACTATGGCCAGGCTGATGGCTGGAAGGCGGGCCTAGTCACAAAACAAGAGCCCATGGCAGCAGCCCTGGTGGGCCAGCAGCCTCAACCCCCCTACACATCACCACAACACACCACCCGACACCCCACCACACGCCCAGACCGCTCACTGACCAGCAATTGTGGGAAAGCTGAGCTCCACAAATCCCGGCTGCGCCCTGCGCCTGGCTGTCAGCTCCTCGTCTATCTGCACCTCCGTCAGCACAGTGCCCCCCGCAATGGTCTTGTCCAGCCAGCACAGGAAGCCCACAAGGGCCACGCCGTCACGCAGGTGCGCCTCGCGCATGCCGGCCAGCTCCGCTTCGTTCTTCACGGCCTGCAAGTGGCTGTCAGCGCTGCCGCTCAGTCAAACACACTAAATATTATCCTGTATGTCAAGCATGACGCACCTGCTGTTTAAACCTTGCGATAGGGGAGGCATAGCACCAGAGCGGCCAAAGATGAACCTCCACACTGCTGGGTTGCAGGTGCGCCTCACACATGCTAGGGCCCGCACCGGAAGCATCCCGGGCAACGCGATTGGAATCCAAGCAGTGCTGCTTGAGATTGCAGGCACGCCAGTACACATACATGTGCCACACATGAGCTTCAACGAAATGAGTGGCAGGTGGCATGCTACGGCCACCCACTCTCGCCGCCCATGCCGGGGGTCATAAACAGCTTGCGGGAGCGCCTCATTGGCAAACCAGAGCCTGTGCTGCCAACAAACTTGGCACAGGTTACAGTGTAGCAGCACATCTGCCCACCCACCTTAGCCATGACCACTGGGCTGGTCTTTGACAGGATGACCTCGGCAGCCAAGGCGGCAGGAGTAGCACTTTCGCTGCCTGCAGCTGGCGGCGAGGCGCCGTTGGCGCCGGCGCTCTCCCGGCGGGTGCGCTTGCGCCCAGGTGACACGGGCGTGCCGTTCTTGCCTTTGGGCTGCCGCACCTGGGCCCCACGTATCGCGGCCTGCTTGATGGCGTAGCTCACCTGCAAGGCTCACCCAAGCAATTTAAATAGCGTGCCCAGACAGCAGACAGTCACGCCATCGAGACTAGAACAACTCAGAGAGCCGATAAGACATGAACTTGTTCCTCCTCTAATCTGCCCTTGCAGGAGTGCAGACTTTTGCTGCTTCTCGTGCCCTCACCCGCGTGGGGTCCATCCAGATCTTCGTCCCCTGGTGTGCCAGGCTCTCCACATCACGCAGCACAGTGTCGTAGGGCCGCACGTCCACCCCCGCCTCCTTCAAATGAGCCTCAATCTCGGCTGAAGGCGGTCGCAAAGAATAGGTATAAGTCATAAGAAGCGCTTGTGATTGGCTGCTGAGTGGCGCACATACAGCCCATATAGCAGAATTTACCACAACACGCTTTGAATGGCCTCTCCTATCACAGTCTTGGCAGTTATGATCAGGTAAACCTGGCAGCGATTGTTGTAGCACCTCAAGCCAGAACTTGGTAGTGAGAGAAAAGCATGCATCAAGGCTGACCTGTGACCTTGGGCTCATCGATGTAGAGGGTGGCCCCCGAGGGCGTGACAATCACATAAGACACAAAGACTGGGTTGTAGGCCACGTCAGCACCCCGCAGGTTCAGCAGCCAGGCCACCTCATCTGCACAGGGATCAGCTGCCAGAGTTGGCAGCTGCTGTTACCCCACGACCACATGATGACCAACCCCTGTGCCTCAAAACACAAGAGAGGGCAAGTGCAATCGCCAGCTACCTCGGGCAGGCCCAAGCATCCAGCCAAGAAAATTGCATAAGGACTCCCCCTTTTTCAGAGTGCTTGCCGCTAGAAGCTTTCCCGCCCTTGAACCCTTACCGAGCATGGTGACGAGCAGGGCGCCGGCGTCGGCGCCCTGCATCTCCTTGCGCAGATCCTCCAGCTTGTCGGCTACACTGCGCCCCGCCCACTCCAGCGAGTGCACGCGCAGGGCGCCCTGCGTGCACAGTGTGGGGCAAGTCTTTGTCAAAATCACACACTGTCGGGACAATCGGAACAGTTACGCAGCGCTATGCACGTGGGTGGGAGATGCTAGAGAGCAAGAGCCATGTACATGTTGGCAAAAACACCAGCAAGCTCCTGAACGCTATGTGCGTGCTATTACGCGAACTCGAGGGTGGGTTATTGGCATAATATATCCTATGCTACCCAGCTGGCTTGTAATGAAGGGCTTGCAACCGCAATGCCAGGTGGCGGTACGCTGCTCAACTAGAGCACCAGCAGACGTACCAGCTAGTCCTGTCACGCTCTCACAGTGCCCCCTGCCGGCCCTAGGGGAGCCACCCTAGCACCCTCAGGCAATGCAGCAACACAAGGGCAGCCTACTGTGCCCAGGGCCACACTGCAAGAGCAGCAGCAGCAGCACCAGCAGAGCAGCGGGCGGTGGCAGGAAGAGGGCAGCCTACCTGCGGCGCGGCTGGCCGCTCCGTGGCCCACACCGCGTCCACCAGGTTGACGGGCAGGGGCACCAGGTGCTTGCCGCGGGCAGCCAGATGGCGGTGCAGCTTCTCGGCAGACTCGATGGTGTGGAGGAAGGGGTCGATGCCCACCTTGCCTCCTTCTGGCAGCGTAGACACCAGCCAGTCAGGGATCTGCAAACACACAGACACCCGGGTCAGGCCCCAAGGGATGTTACAAAGGAATAAATGCTTCGCTGGCTGTACCTCGTGATCTGGACTCAAGCCAGGTGAAGGCAAGAAGACGATATCACTGCTGATCGCTGGTGTAGGAATAAAGGGCAGATCCCCACGCAGGCAACCCCTGGCAGCTCAGTGACATCCACAGAGGAGGTCAGGAAGGCTGTACAAGGCTAGGCTTTCATATGTCTCAAAGGGGCATGAAGGGAATAATCAAGCGCCAATGGACCACATCTTTGGCAAGACTACAGACACTCTAGACTCTGTGAACCGCTGCCCACAACCATGGCACTGTGTGGGCAGCGGCGCAAGGTGCAAGGCCCGCCTTTTCGCTGTTGGCCTTGGGTCAAATTAGCCAGCCAGCAAACCCACTAGCAGCCCATCTCACCCCCGCCTTCCTCACCAGCTTGCTGCCCAATCGCATGCCTACAACACAACGTACCTCTGGGCAACTGGGGGTCCCTTGCCGCATGAGCGTCCACCCCGGCCCTAGCTGTTGCTCTGCCTGCACAGTCAGTCACCTCAAGGGCTACTAACACATATTCCTGACTCATGCAAGCCATTCGGTGCCCTCAGCATCTGGTTAGAAGTCAAACAACAACTTCCACTCAGAGTCAGTTCTCGCGGGAGCTTATGTCCGCTATAGATGTCTTCCTTCCCCGCGTGCATGAAGCCAGTCAGCCTCAGCACTCCACTGCCAGCTTCGACAAGAACTTCGACTAGCAATTCAGATAGTGTTGACCTCTGGGGGAGCATCATACCACCACCCTAACAATCAAGCAGATATGTTAGTAGTCAGCAGGGCCTGCCAGACTGACCTGCAAGAAATAGCGGCCATCTGTCCACAGAGCTGCCTTATCAGCTGTCACCACTACTGTGCCTGCTGAGCCGTCAAAGTTGGAAATGAAGGCTCGACGAGCAAAGTTCTCCGGTGGGTACTCGCTCTGCAGGTGAGGAGGAACGGGGTTGTGGCGCCCTAAGCTACAAAGACGGGCCATAGTGTAGCCCTACAATATAGCAGCTGTGACACCAGGGGCAGAAGTAGCCAAAAAATTGCAATGCTGCAGCAGCACACGCGGCTGGTTGTTCCCTTGTCAAGGTTCGCCACCTGCCCGGCCACAGCTTGCTCACCATGTGAGGATCCTCAGAAGGGACGATAAAGGCGTCAAGGCCCTTGCCATGGGGTGTCTGGAAGCTGGCCATCGCATGCCTCAGCTTGACCAGCTTGCCGTCTACAGCTGTGCCAGCAGCTGCGGGGCTGGCTGCTGCAGCGCCAGCAGTCGCCATGCTGACAGTAGCCTTGGGAGTTGTTGCAAGGCGCCCGATCTGCACAACCGGCTGCCTTGCCTAAAGCTCAGAAGTAGCTTTGCACTGCTAGAGGAGTCTCAACAACAAAAGAACAGGAGAGTGGCAAAGCCATGCACTTGTGATCAGGCTGCACAAGGCACCTGCCTGATTTCGGATCGGCCTCCTCTGGAAGCAGTCGATCCTTGTTGCTACACGGACGTGGCGCGCAGATGCAAGTCGCTGCAGGACAGACAGGCTTCCTTGAACTGTCCCGCAGGCACGCATGTAGCCTTGCTAACGTGCTCAGAAGATCATCGATGAGATCACCGCTATATTCCTGTCACCGCCCTTGGTGCATTGCGTGCCTCCCAGACAATCTGCTCCCATGCTGAGCCAACGTGGACACAGCAGGCCAGAGCATCATGGTGCACCCGTTGCATCCAGCTGACCGCTCGAAGGTTGGCCCGCCGCCTTTAATCAGTGATTTATTTGTTTTCCCGTACCCGCTACACTGTTCGACTGCTCGCTAGTGGGGACGTGGGCAGCGGCATCACGCACGGTCTTCCTTCGTCTGTATAAGCGAGCCGGCGTCGCGTCGAAGAAACATACAAACGGCTATCAGGCACAATACTGCTTGCGGGTGGGGTGAGTAACCAGGGCGATGACCGCCTACCTCTTCCTTCCTCCAGCCGTAAAACCCAGGCAGCTCCGCCACCACTTTGAAAAACCGCAGCCTTCTTGCCTGATAAGGCACTCGCACTCACACCAGCACAGACTGTCTCCTACAGCAGCCACGCAGTCAGGTCAGCTTACTGGCAGCCCTGCCAGCAATGGCAGCGGCAATGGCAGTGTGCATGATGTGGCAGTGCCATCCACAGCAGCAGTCGTCCTGGAGGCGCCAGTGACCGCGGCGCAGGCGGCCCTTGGTAGCCAACCGGCCGCCAGCAGCGAGGAGCTGTCGCTCCGGGAGGAGGTAGCGGAGCTGCGTCAGCTGTTGTTGCAGCAGAGTGGCATCATACAGCAGCAGCAGCAGGCCTTGCTGATGTTGGAGGGGCGTGTGGTGGGTCATCAGCCTCTCGAGCAGCAGCAGCGGCCGAGGGAGCAGCTGGATGACGCTCAAGAGGCAGAGCTTCAGGAAGAAGAGCAGGAGGCAGCATGGGCAGCAGCCTCAGCGCCCTACCTTGGGGAACTCCAGTCAGCCGACTGGCCTGTCAATACAAATCGCTGCAACGAATTGGTGCCGCAGCAACTGTCGCCCAACCCCTCCCCCCAGCGCCTGGCTGCTGCGGACTTGAGCCTGGGCATCAAGGAGCCCTCCGTCGGCGACCGGCGCCTGCTGGGCTGCTACGATGCCCGCTACCACAGCACGCACATGTGAGCAGGGGCTGTGGCCGCCTGGTCTGCTATCTACGCTTGAAAACCCCGCACGTGTGTAGTTAACGGCTTGGACTGCCTGAATACCCCTAAATTAATACCCCCACGGTTTGGTGTTGCTGAAAACATGTATTCGTGCATTGCCGCCACAGGGGAGCCACGCCGCGGGACTTTCGGCTATTGCCGCGGCGCATTGTGGTGGTTCGCCATGCACAGAGCGAGGGAAATGTGGACAACTTCCAGTATACATACGTCCCTGATCCCAAGGTCCCGTTGGTAAGTGATTTGCCAGAGCGAAGGGGTGTGGGGGCCGCTGTTCTCTAGAGGAGTGGTGCTGCATGTAAAGGTTGCATGAACGACCTGGGGCGGGAGGCATCTGCGCTTTACGAGGTAGGTGATCCTATTGTCCTTTCTGCAATTACTACCGCTCACCAGTGCTAAAAATATGACGGCTGACCGTCGAGAAGACTGGCTGCTATTTACCCCTGGCTCCTGCAGACTGCCAAGGGGTGGGAGCAGGCTCTAGATGCCGGGGAGAAGCTAAGAGAGATCATGGACGCTGACGGCAAGCCCTACAAGCTCTTCTTCTACACCTCACCCTACCTCCGCAGCAAGCAGGTTTGTTTTGAGGCTATGATGTGCAGACTTTCTTGGTGCATCCCTCAACTGTTTCCTGAGTTTTTTGGGTGATGCATAAGCCGCCACGGCGGGACGTGGCCCCCTGTAGGCTGCGTCTGGCAGGGCCGGCAGGTATCATGTATGACTGGTGATGCCAGGAGCGCAGACAGTCCTTTGGTGCTGAAAAGCCTGTGAGACTCTCTTTGGTTTTGCTGTGTTCCAGCAGTGACATGCTGCTATATACCAATGCAGACATACGAGGGTCTGATCCAGGCCTTCAAACCTGAGCAGCTGGTTGGGGTCCAAGAGGAGGTGCAGCTGCGTGAGCAGGACTTTGGCAACTTCCAGGTAAGGCCACCGGGCTGCCCGGGCTGCTTGTATCGCCTCTGGATGACAACAACCCATCCGCTGCTGTGCAGGGGGGTTATTGGTGCAGCCAGGCGGTCCCTGACAGACTTAGATGTGTGCTGCAAGACATTTGGGGCGGGCCAGACACTCTTGTGACAGGGGCGACATATGCTGTTGTGCAGGATGCTGAGGGCAAGAAGCGGGAGAAGGCAGAGCGGCTCCGCTTTGGGCGCTTCTTCTACAGGTGGGAAGGCATGTGGCAAGATGTCACCGCCTGCAGTCAGACTTGGGCGCCTCTTGCTGGGTTTGGGAGCTCAAGTATCGCATACCAATCGACTTACTCGCGCCAGCTTTGTCTGGCAATGAGGATCGACATGTAACCCTTGGCTCATCGCGTCTGCGTGGTCATTGGTGTGCAGGTTCCCCAATGGCGAGAGCGGTGCTGACGTGTACGACCGCATGACCATCTTTGAGGACCACCTTGTGCGAGACATCAATGCAGGTAAGCCCGATTGCTGAGTTTCAGTAGCAGTAGCAAATGCAAAAGGCCTGCCTGTTGGCATGGTTATTATTAGGATCTTGTGAAGTGTTGGCACTTGCGAGTAGCATCCATTGGTTTAGGGACTTGGTGCAGTATACGCGGTTTCCAAGGTCTTTGTTCACCCCCTGTGAGCATTTTGTGTCTATCCCAGCCTCAGACTTCAGAGTGCCGTGCTGACGCAGTGGTTTTGGTGGCAAGTGCAGGCCGGTACGGCTACGACAGCACGTTGGTGTTGGTGACACACGGCTTGGCCGCCCGTATCTTCCTGATGAGGTCCGTGCTCTGGGTTCCCCTGGTTAATCATGCCCCTACTGCGGTGCTGCCAACTCTGGAGCAGCCAATGGTATAATGCAGGCTTAAGCACCATGCACACTTTAACCGTGGTGAGGGTCACCTGAGAACATGTTCTGTGACATGTTGACGGCTTAACGTGGCTTGCACGCTGGGATCCTAGGCTGAAAACTGCCACAGCCCCGCTAGAACATTATGCAGGTGGTTCCACTGGACGGTGGACCAGTTCATGAACGTGTTCAACCCGCCAAATGCTGAGCCGATTGTCATGGAGCGGATCACCTCTGACTATGAGAGCCGCCAGGGCGGCCCTGCCTCCTGGATACACACCAAGGTGGGCTGGCAGAGCTCGTAAGGGTTTGGTAAGAGGCTGTATCTTAACGAGACAGTGAACTTGATCTGTTGACAAATCTGTGTTGTGAGGGTTTACGCTGTGCAGTGGGCAGGGATATCGCTGTACTAGTTGCATGGGTTGCAGCGCTGGCGGGCGTAGGTAGAGTGCTGCTGCTCCTGCCGCCGTAGCATGGAGGCAGTGAAGTGCCAGGGAGTTTGCATGGCCATCACTTGCCGGGCACTGGGTGCAGCGGATGGCACCCTTGTCGGCCTGGACTGCCAGAGGCGAGGGTGGTCATCCCTCACACAGGATACCTAGGTTCCCAGACAGTCGCATACTGGCAGTGCTCAGCAAGGAGAATCAACCCCCCACGCTGTACGGCCACTGTGCAGGCTCTGTACCGCCTTACTGACGCCTCCATGGACAAGCTGGTGGGCTGCACGGAGGACATGTGCTCCACCAGCTGGCTGCCAAGAGGCATCGACAGCCCCCGGGAGTATAGCAGCCACTGAGGGCCTGCTGTTTCACAGCTGCAACGGTGCGAGACAGCCTTGTACCCCATGGCAGTGCGTTTGCGTGCGCGTGGTGCCGCGCGCTGCTTGCCAAGAGGTGTCTTCGGCACGGTAAGTAGGGCAGGCATTTAGGCCCGTAGGGCCTTAGCGGGGACCGGCTTGGCGGAGGGGTTAAGGCTCAGCAGCCTTCTGAGCTTGTATGCTAGATGTGGGGCACTAACCACCTGCCCCAGACCTTGGGTGCTCTTGCGGCAGTAGGGTTTGACTAGTTGTTGCGGGTTGGCAGCGGCTGACATTAAGTGATAGCAGTGGGGCTGTAGGACCTCATGATGCTGACCTTGGTGGCGTTTGGCCCACCGTTGGGCATATCAGCAGAAGATGCCTCCTGAGGTTTTGTAGCTGCTACAAGCCCTGCCATGACAACAACATCACACAGTGGAGTTTGAGGTTTCGATTGCTGAAAGATGCTGGGGTTTAGCAACGCATGCATATTGATTTCATTAGATGAGCTTGAAGGCCGCTGGTGGCTGCTTGCTGTTTCAAACGATGGGATACTATCTTCGTCAATGCACTGTATCCCAGATTTGATGTCAGCAAGTAGCCTGGATTTAGTGTGCAGAATTGGGTGTACTTTTCTTCAAAGTATTAAGTCATAGCTGCTAGGCCCAAAGGAAAGAGCACACCGGCCTGCCTCTTGTTACAGCCTTACATATCATGACAGTGTTATCTTTGAGTTTTTGGATGCACCGTAGGTTCTAATTGGTATCATTACCTTGAGCTGAAGTTGGTGTGGGTCGCCAAGACCTGCTGCAACTCTGGAACTGGACATGCTGTGCTTGCGCTGTGATGCGCTGTGGATAGGGAGCACTGCAGTTTGATATATGCTGCTGTGCACATTTTGCAAAGGGATGCGACCCAATCTACCTTTTCTGTAAGTCTGACAGGTTTGGAAAGGGTACGGACAAGGCCTCCCTGTTGGCCACCACATTGTGACCGAAACTCTGTTATATAGCAAGTATCATTTGAAGGCCTTCCTGCCAGCATCCGCCCTTAGTATGCTGGCATACGCATGTCCAACCTAACAGTGCACGCTGCCAACAACAAAAACACTGTCTTTGTCATCCTGCATCTGCATTCAAGCTTGGTTAACCAAAGTCAATGACAGCGCACGAGCATTCATAGTCAGGCAAACTTCTTACACCCCGTCACCATCAACAATCTCTCAAGTTAGCGGTGCCGGCCATCAGGCCTCTGGTTGCCGTACATCGCTGCACACCTCCCTAAGGGCACCGCTCTCAGTCTCAAAAACCAGCCCATACAAGGCGGTTGACAGCTTAATCTTGTCGTCCTTCCTCAGCTTCTCCACATCCTCCCTCACAGATTGGTCCAGCCCGTAGACTGGGTGCATGTTGATGCCTGCACCAGACAGACCTCCCCTTGTCAAGAGCACGGACAGGTGTAGACCCGGGGTTTACAGGGCAATTCACAGATAGGACTTTCCTTCCTCGCCACGGATTAACGCCACGGCTTGTAGGTCATTGCTCCTTGCACTGGAACTGAGTTCTACAGGGCCCGTTACCTTTCAAAACCACTAACTGACCTCCTTCTCCCACGCCCAGCACCTCCTTGGCCTTGTACTTGGCATGCTCCAGGAAGGAGGCGGGGTGGTACAGCGCAGCATGGCCTCCGCAGTCCGTGTGGTGAATGACATAAATCTGCATGGGACACAGTTTCAAGGCTCCTGACCAGGGTGCTATTTGGCAGAACAAGAGGCACTGCTAGCTATTGGCACCGCGGGCATGCCTTGGGCAGTACACCCACCTTGTCGCAGCCCAGCACATCTTGGCAGACAATGAGGGACCTGCAGCAAGCTAGGAGGAGGCCCTTGCATTCCGCATATTGGGGGCGGGAACACTCGGATAAGCAGCCAGGGCGGTGATGTGATGTTTGTCAGGTGATACCTGATGACGTCCTCTGTGACTCTGCCGCCGCCGTTCCTGATAATTTCAGCGTCACCAAACCCAAGCCCAAGAAAACGTTCAGGGAAAAGCCTGCAACACCAAAGAAAGTGAGGACGGTCTTATCTACATAGTCTTACCACCAACCTCCCTGCTGCCACTGGTGTAGAGCAGCACGGCGTGCCACAAACCCTGCACACCTGGAGTCCATACAGGTCAGTATCACAGATTTCTTGTTCACGCCAAGCTTTTGCTTCTTGTGGAACCCGGATTGCTGGTAGAGCTTGTTATTCCCCAGGTATTCCCGCAGCATGTTCATGATGGGCGACCTCGTTGACCGACGAGAAGGAGTTGCTGATGCCTTGATAAGCGCTTCAGCAGAGCAGTTTGCAACTCTTTGTCAACGGTGCTGCTGAACAGCCCCCCTTTGAGCCACCTGCGCAGTGGTTGCCCTCTCGCGCTCTCATGCGTTGCCTGCCATGCTCAAGCGCTCAAAGGCTCGAGTCATGGGTAGTAGGACCTCCATCTCAAGTACACTGGGTTGCGTCAGATAGTTTGTGCTGGAAATTGAGTAGCAAGCTGAGCAACGGGCGCATATGAAGACCCCTAGCCTGTCAAACCTGGACAAGCAGGCAGCATGATCACATACTCCAAAACCTACTGGGGCTGCCACTTGTTGCTACGACTCTATGGCTCAGCAATTCCGCGCACGCTGCCTTTCGCACTTTTGAGCTCCCTGCTCACGGCGCTGTTCACTTATATACCCAACCGATCCTACATGGAAAACCTTTTCCTGCACCCTTACCCCTATCAGCTCTTTGCCTTCATTGTCGGCTTTACACTGGTCTTCAGGTATGAGATGCTGCCTCGTGTCCTGCTTTTCACTATTCGCATCGTATTTAAACAGGTGCAGGGGCACGTGTAGGGACATTGCTGGGCATTTTGCGCAGGACAAACTTTGGGTACCAGAGATATATGGAGGGGCGAACCCACCTTCAATCTATGACAGCAGCCTTAACGGACATGTGCAGCCGGGCACTAACTTTTGAAGCAGCCTCCCTAGGGGTGGCGGCGCTCTCTCCAGAGGAGCACGCAGGGTTGCCATCAAAACCACCAGCAGCACCTCCTGTCTTCTGTGCACCAGAGCGGCATGGACCACTTTTCAATGGCGGCTACCTAGCAAGCCTGGCAGAGCAGGAACAACCAGGGTCCATGCCCGCACAGCCGCCGCCACTGCCGCCGCCGCCACAGCAGCAGCAACCAACAGAGGGAAACCAGCGGCGGCGGCGGTCCAGCAATGATAGCTTAGTCGTGGAAGTGGTTGATGAGGCAAGCCCACCCCGGCCCGCACCAGCGGGGGCAGAGGTGGAGCTCATACCCAAGCAGCCCCTTGCGGAGCAGGAGCAGCAGCTTGGAAAGCGGCTCAGCCAGGAGCAGCAGGGGGCTTCGCCGTACCAGTGGCGGGACGCGCTTGAGGACTTCTGGCGGCAGCAGGAGCAGGCAGAGGTGAGTTGAAGTAGCAGGTCGTCCCCATCTCTCCACCGCTATATTTCTCAGGCTACCAGCAGACATTGTAATGGTGGGATGTGGTTGAGCCTGCAGCATGCAACAACATCATTTTTTCTGCAAGTTACTGGCAGATTCCGTACCCTCGCATGGTCCTCTAGCGTTACATTAACCCGCAAAGCAGGTCTCGCTGCCTCACTATTTGCAACCACATCATGCAGCCACTGTACCCCACCAGCCTGCCAGCTTGGTCCTCTGCAGGCTAAGTCACTGCCCTCCCAGAGCCACCCAGCATCCCGGCGTGCCTCGCAGCAGTACCCGCCACAGCCGCCGCCGCTGCTGCCCGTGGCCCACATACGGCGGTACCTTCTATTCAAGGAAGAGCTGCTCCACTTGACCAGCCTTCTGCATGCACTGGCCCTTCAATACCTCAGGCAAGAGCATCCCCTGCGCATTCTGTGTGCCCATACCTCTGCTGCAGCTATTGGGAAGCTGGGCTTAGTCAATACAACTATTGTGTCCGTCGGGATGCTTCTTTGCACTGCAAGTCTGCCAACCCTCTGGCCGACTGCTGTTGCAGCAGGGTTACACAGGCATTTCTTACTGCCTAACTGCCTTCCGTGCTCTGCCCTCTGTGCAGGGTGGATTGGCGGCTAGATAATCTGGTGCCCTTCACAGAGGCTGGAGCACCCCCACCTGTGGTTAGTGGACACCTGTGCTGGTCTATGGTAGTAATGGATGCTGTAAGAACGACGTTGCGATTTTCGGATCCTTGCATGCGTGCCAGTGGAGGAGCCAGCTGCACCACGCGTCGCTGCATGCAGAAGTACATCCTGGGCCATGCCTGCTGGTGGGGAGCCCTTATCAAGAATGGTGCTTGCTGGCCTTGCAGGATGGCAGGGGGCTTGCTGGGTACCACACCTCCTGGGTAGACACATTTATACTGAGGGGGAACATCAGCGTGCGTGAGACCTACAACAGGTGCATCAGCGTGCTGGACTTTCTCCTTCGTGCCATCGGGTCACGGCTCCTCGTCAGACTGCTCAGTTGGTCAAGCGGTACTGGGGTTCTGGGTAGCGCGGGATCATGTGTGTCACTGTCATCCTCAAGTATCAGCTTGTACTGAATGGCAGTGTTGCTTGTTGACTGCAGGGCTTTACCGCTGCCGGTGATTGGCATCATCAGTGACACGCGCAAGATGCTGCTGCGGCAGCATAGTGAGGCGGACCCCAAGGTATTACATCGCAGTGCAGTACTAGGGTTTTCGCACTGCCTGTGCTGCTGCTGCCTCACTTACAGCATGCCCGACTTGTGTACACTACTCGTCGAGCATGGCACCACAAGCCCAGGGTGGCCGGCAGACGCCTATTATCTGCTCTGAGCTGGAATTTGTACCTTGGGTGCAGGCTGTCACTGAGACCATGTTCTCTGGGCATGACCGCGAAAGCTTCCAGGGTGGCAGGCACAGGGCCAATGTGCTGAGGCTCAGCTTCCTGGAGCATCAGATGGGTGCGCCTGGCTAATGCTTGCACTACCAGGGCTCTGACACCATGCAATTTCCGTGCAAGCACTGCGACACCGTTAAGAGTTCTTGAGATGATGCTTTGCAAGCCAAACCTTGGGCCATGATTCTCGGCCAGGCGTGGTTCAAATTGCGGCAACTGGGAAAGGGATGGGTTGCCAGCACCCAGCATATACTCCAGTTGTTGTGCCCTGGGTGGAGGCGGCTTTTGGGGGCAAGACCAGTTACAACCATACTGCTGCTGTTAGTGCGTGCTACGTAACTCAGGAAAATGCCCTTCCAGGCCCGCTGTGCTGATTTCTGATCAACAATGTATGAGTGGTTTTGGCCCGCCTGCAGGCAACACAATTGAGGGCGGGCCAGAGCGAGTGTACACCGCTTACAACTGGGTGCAGCTGCTGCTGGCTGGCCGAACACGTGAGGGTGGTGTTGGGTGGAAGCTGCCAGCCCCGGTCACCACTAATGTGTTTGGGCTGCTGTCGCAGTGCTTTGCCAGCTTTGAGCAGTGCAGGTGGGTGCAACCTAGAGATAGTTACGGCACAGGCAGCGCTGCAGGGCTTTGCCATAACAGAAGCGTACCTAAGGGTCATCGTTAATGACTACTTCCATTCAGTACTTAGTCAGCCTTCAGCCAGAGTGCCGGCTGTGAGACTGTTGCCCCAGTGGGAAAAGGCTGGAAAGGGCTGGTCCTACCACTGCTGACCTGATACTCTTACCACGCAGGAAGCTGGTGGATACGCCCTTCCCCTTCCCCTGGTCCCAGATCATTGTGGCCTTCCTGCTTATGTACACCCTGACCATTCCTGTCATGATGGCAGCCTACATCAAGCAGGTCTGGCTGGGAGTGGTGCTCACCTTCATCTCAGGTCAGAGGCCCTCGTACGAGTTGCATAAGCAATTGCTTGGTTGTTTGTAGGGTTATGTTGCCCGGACGTCAGCTACGCAGCCTGCCGTTCAACTTCTGCTTGCGCATGCGAGGGTGAAGTATGTGCCTTCCTGGGCCGCGGGTTGCGTTCAGTGGTTGTGCTGGCTGCTCTCTGTCATACCTCCCTTCACAACTTTCCTGCAGTTCTCACCTACTGGGCTCTGAACGAGGTCGCTCGAGACTTAGAAGACCCTTACATATATGACCCAAACGACCTGCCACTGGCCAGGCACCAGGTAGATTTATTAAGCATGTAGAGCTTGTTGCCGTGATTTTCATTTGACAGTCAAAGCTCCGCAGCAGCTTATGCTCGCAGTGGCTGCCTGTGCTGCTGGTGCCCAAGCATGAGCCTTGTATGGGACTCCCTTGCTTAGCCAGGTAGCTAACTTGGCTTGCGTGTGGTCTGGAGCGAGATGGGCAGTTAACTGATTGGTATACCTTTGCTTGCTGCTGCAGTATGATTTCAACAAGCGTTTGTTAGCGGCCTCGGAAACAATATTTTACGCACTGCAGCAAGGGGGCCCGTGATAAACTTGGCAACGCAAATATGTCCTGACGGGACAGCAGGCCCCCAGTGTTGACTTGTTGCAACACGGGGTCTTGTGGTGCATGGAGGTTCAATATGCTGCTCACCACCCTTCCTCCTTTTACTGACCATTTTTTTTGCCTGGCGAGCTGCCTTGGCGCCGGTATCCCTGTAAAGTCTCGCCTGCGGTGACCTCAGGGGCATAGCAGACGGGTGCACCAGGGCCGTTGAACTCACTCCCGTTGGCCGCGGGTTGCACAGGCCCAAGTGAAATCTACAGCAGGCCAGGCCTATCTGGCACTATCATAGCCTTAGTCTACTTTTATTGCAGAGTACCTGCGCCCTGGCGTAGCACGAGCAGCATCCCAGACCTCCTCAATTGCTCCATCAGCAGCAAATCGTCCACACCGAGAATTGTTTTTTTACTGCTGTACAACTGCAGCCCTTTAGGCAACCCACAGTGGCACTGTTTCTCCATGCTCTGGGACTTGTGATGCCGCGGGCTCCTGGGTACTGGTCGGTATGTTGGCCAGGCGGAATGCAAAGATAAGGGAAACCCTACTCGGCGTGGTGAGTGTCCTTAAGGCAGCCTTCCCCCCGCGCCTTGAATGGAATCGCCCCAGGCTTGCCAGACAGAACAACCTGCCTTGGATATCCGTGCAGAAAGAGTTTTCTGCCGAGGAGGTTACGGAGGTAGTGCTCCAAGGTGGCAAAGTTGCCAGACAAGGAGATGCCCACTATCCCATCACCATTGGCGGCCGCGCTGTGGCCAGCCGGCTTGTTGGGAAGGGGTCTTACGCCGTAGTTGTGAATGGTGAGTCTGAGCCGGTTCGCCCTGTCCGTGCGCTTTTCCGTCCAGCATTCTGGAGCTATTCTTAGCCACGGCCACCAAAACTGTGCATGATCGACAGCAGTATCGTAGGCCAAGTCTAGTCTAATGCGGTACCTCCACCTGACAATGCGTGCCGTGGGTTCCCCACAATTGAGGCCAGCAAAGAGCCAGGATGCACCACGCCCACAAACTTCAAGATGCAAGTACCAACTGCCAGCACCACCACAGCATATTCGTGTTGGTGCCCTTTACAATGAAAGCATTAGCTACCCCCGCTGCAGGCTTTTACATAATCGAGGCGGTCGTCGTGAAGGTGTGGGAGCAGGCATATGCTGCCAATTCGGCACAGGGAGGTATTCTGGCAGAGGCCGAGGCGCTGCAGTTGTGCCCCAGCGTCTTCCCCAGCCTGGTGGGCTTCCACGCTGGCGAGCCGGCCGTGTTGATTTACAGGCGCTACAACATGGGAAGCCTTGAGGATGCCATCAGGCAAGGGCAAAAGGGGAGGGCTGTCTTAGTTCAGCCCTCATTGTCAGGTGCTGTATGTGGGCAGGCCAGTACTGCTGATGGCAGCTGCTGCGAGCTTGTGCTGTAGGGACGACACATCCAGCTGACAGGTTCCCCCCGCTGTACCAAGCTCAAGTGCTACACCGTACTCTTCTTGCTTAGGCCCCCGCCTCTGCCCGTCTGACTGCAGGAGCAAAGACCTGTGTCCATTGTTGCGCTGCCCTTTTGGACTGACCACCATCCTGACCTCGGTGTCCTTTAGCATGGTGAAGATGGACCAAGCAGGTAAAGTGGCCTTGATGGCTGGGTTGGAATGAAAAACACATGCTTCAACCATGAATGTGAGTGTTGCATGCTCTCTGCACATCGCTTTGGGGGCAACACTCAGCCGGAGTAGTATGCTTTTCAGTAAGCAGGTTCACCTTTCGTATGGTGTAAGTTTTGACCAGCTTGCCTCTCCTGATCACAGCAAACAAAGTCTGGATTTACCGCTGGGAATGAAGTCGCTATGGAAAGCGTGCAGGCATCGTCCACAGAGACCTCAAGCTGGATAACATTGTGCTTGGCATGCGGGATGGACAGCTGGAGGTTTCCATTGCGGACCCTGGTCTTGCCACGAAGCATGGGAAGCTGGTGAAGGGTGCGCGGTGAGTTTGTATCAAACTGTCAGGCCATGCCAAAACCTCTGCCCCAGGCTTTTCAATGCAAGGTTGCATCCCGAATAAACTTGCATCAGTTATCACCAGGTGGTATATGAGTGTTGGAGCCAAACCAGACTGCAGGAAATCAGCACCCGCAGTGCAGTCAAATTCACACCAGTAGTGCTTGCGTAGCACTGCAGAAGCGTTGGAAATTCTGCTGCACAACCGGCCGAAGTTTACATGGATGGCCCTTATGGCAGCGTGACCCACACAAGCGATGTGCCGGCCGCTAGCACCATTTCTGCTCAGCTGGTGCTCTCCTTGGGCCTCTGCCTGGAAAACTGTAAGTACTCGTAAGCTGACAGCAGACCACCTGCTTAGCTGGCCTTGTAAGCCTGAGTCTGACGCCTTGCCATGAACTCCACTGTCATGGCAAGCAACAGCGGCGTTTCTCTACCAGCACCCCTGACTTGTGCCAGCAAGACACTACCCAACATCATGCAACTGCTGTGCCTGCGGTCTGGCTACCGTGTGTGTGCAGGTGTTGATGCACTCAGCAGTAGTTGTGCATACCTGGGAGATCATGCTGCGGTTGTAACAGGCAGTGTCAGATCAGTGCTAAAAGACACTACAACAACGGGTCTTGTTGGACTATGCAGGGCCCAAGCCATATCCCTCGTTGCAGCAACTTCTTATCGATGCTCTGTCCAACACAGACAACCTGCCCCTGCTCATCACCAAGCAGGCAATTGACCTGTGGCAGCTCGATGGGTCAAACAGTCATCACGTGATTGTGAGTACTGAGAATGTGCCACCGGCAATGTATCAGGCGGCTCCCAGTGCAGTCATGTGCGCTGTTTATAATTGCCAGGAAAACTTAAATGCAAGTTGCTGGTTGCAGGGCTGCTTCATCATAGTGGTGGTTATCATATTAGGAATGGGCCTGGGCCCTGAGGACCGACTGAAGCCGGACGAGCAATACCCTCCGCTTCATGATGTGCATGTGCTGTGGGCTGCGGATGCTGGCAAGGTACTGTTTGGTGAGAGGAGCAGCTGGCACTTGGCACTTAAACATATGGTCCGGCACGAAATCCAACACAACAGTTTCTGCTTGCAGGTATCAGAGCTTCTCAAGCAGGGCATTGTTGTAAGGGCACTGACGCGGCTGCTTCAGCCTGAGGTGCGGCCCTGCGGCAGATGCTTGGTGGCTCTTATCGCTTTCATGACGTGGTTAATCGATTGCACGATTGCGGAGCTGATCTGCCGGTACATGGGTTCCCTGAAGGTTCTGTCCTTCACCGTTGCTGCAGTATGTGTCCAAAATGCCACAGCCGCTACGGGACTCCCTGGCCAAGGTTTACACCAGTGAGCACGACTTGTATGAGGTGATACAGAAGAAAACGCAGAAGGTGCCCTTCAACACCTTCTGCCCTGTGGATGACCGCGCGCCGCTGCCGGAGGAGGTGCTGTCCCTCAGGTTGGCTGCAGTTACAGTGCAAGCATCACGCGGGGTTCCTTGAGGGCTTTGTGGCAGTATTCGACTGCTGCAGGGTTAACACGGCGGGCTGCTCTATGTGCAATCCATGTGCTAGGATCTGCTCTGTAACATCAGCTGACGCGCACAGGTACTTGTGTGTATGTTGGCTTCACGCCACGCCTCCCTGATGTTACGCAGGGAGATGGCAGCTCGGCTGCAAGTGCCAGAAGCACCCGTCCAGGACATATATTTGGACTTTACACAACCGGTACGACCTGCCAGGGCTATATAGAATCTTTGTATAGCAAGGATGTTGAAAGCTTAAGCACAGTTGAAGATGTCCACTGCGGATGACTGTAGCATCTCCCTTTCACTTTCCAATCAAGACTTATTTTTGCGATTCTGACTTTGCTCCTGCTGTGGTTGCAGGGGTGGTTTTCAAGCACCTGCCCTTTCATGGTTGACCTCTGGACGTACTTGTCGTTCATAACCTATAACCATGGCAAGCAAACTGTGGAGGAGTTGGCCGCAGCTGTGATGCAGGAGACAGGTATGTGCACGAAAGCTTCGATTCAATAGCTATCTTATTTGCTGTTATTTGCTGAGGATTGTAGTGCAGCCTGCGCAGCGGGAGTGCAAGGAGCGACGTCTCTGGCCAGCTTGCTTTGCTTTGCTGAAGTCATGGCTGCTAACAACCTTCCGTATTCTGCAGTGAGGATTGCCAGGGCTGCTACTGGCGACCCACTCTTCCACCAGCATGCTGAGCTACAAGATGCCCTAAAGAAGCTGGCACCTGCTGTGGAGCTCGCCTGGGGCGGCTGCCATCACGGCAAAAAGTGTTATGATGACCGCGTGCAAGACATGGTCAAGGTGGCCTGGAAGATGGTGGGAGACCTGCAGGTTAGCCCTGCAGTAGCGGAGCGCCTCAAGGAGCGTGCCTTTGAGAACAGCGCGCCCACTGCCGCCCAAGCCTCCCTCGCCTTTACAATGGCGGCCACCAGCCTCTTCCTCAACAGCGCCATCCACATTGCCGCCTACGGCATACGGGCTGCAGCCGTCAACCAGGGCGACTGTGCTGCCCAGCTGCAGGAGCTGGTGCTGCTTATTGCCACTGCCTGCTTTGCCTATGAGCAGTGCATGCGGGGCTTGCATGACAACCCCAACCTGCTGGCGGAGGTGAAGGCCCTGGTGACCATGGCGACACCCACCTTCTGCTGGGCAACCGACCAGCTAGGCAGCCTGCCGCTCCTGGCTGAGCTGCCCAATGCTATGCTGCATCTGTCCTGCCAACTGTGTGTTGGGGTGCTCCCATGCACCCTGGAGGCAGCACAGACGTTCCTGAGCTCACTTATCCAGCCACCCCAGCATGCGCAGAAGCTGTGGTCGCTGCCAGGTCTTGTGCACCATCATGCGCAGTCCTTCCCAGCGGCTGGATTTGGACCTGCCCAAGGTGCTGCGGCTTCTCCCCTGCCCTCATCGGAGCTGCAGGCGGCAGCAGTGGCACTTGCACCAGCGGCACCAGCAGCTGCCGGTGCAGCTCACATAGCTGCCCTCATGCAGTGCATAGCTGCATGTGCGGACGCTGCTGGTCCTCATGGTGTGCCGCTTTCCCAGACCCTTCATCCACCGACAGCATGCGCAGCAGCGGCTGCACTGGCAATGGCGGCACCAACTACCCTTCCCCTACCTTTCATAGAGCACCCTTCGGCTTTACAGCATGTGCAGCACATGCAGCCTCCTGTATTGATGCTGGACCAGCTGCCAGCCGACCTGGAGCATGGAACTATCCTGCTGGACAAAGAGCAGCAACAACAGAAGGAAGGGCAGCAACTGGAGCACAAACCTAACCCCCTATCGCCCCGCAACAGGGCAGAGCTGGAGTCACAGAAAGATGCCCGGCCTCCGGCCAAGCAGCGCGGGCTACAGCAAGGTGTTGGCAGTGCAACCCCTGTGCCGCCCATGCTTGCCCCACAGCTACCTAGGCCGGTCTCTCCTTCACGGCTTACAAGAGGGCGTAAGCAGGGGGTGCTTCCTGCCATAATAGAGAACCAGGAGTTGGTGGCTGGCATGGAGGCTGGTATGCCCACGACAGCAGAACTGCAGGTGCCAGCTCGCATACCGGGAGCCCTCAGTGCACTGACTGCAGACTTGGAGGGCTGCACCCTGGGTTCAGCGCCGAGCACAGGAGCTGACACCAACGGCAAGGTATGATGTAGACCTGATGGACTATGCACTGGTGCCTTGGCAGGCAACATGGGCACCTCGCTGCTGTTGTTTACAATTTGCCAGTAGAACTGGCGGTTTTCCTTTGCAGTGGGGCTGGGCATACACGCAGCCGCTGCCTCTTGAGAGCACCGAAATTGTTGCTAGAGTAAAGCCTAATCCATAACTATGAAGTGCGTCCCCATGTGCGCCCTGCCCGCAGAGTGTATCGCGCCGCACTGTATTTGCTCGGCTGAGACAAGGCCAGGGTATCACACGTTCAGCTACGGGGACTCCAGCTGGAGAGCAGGTAGGTTAAGCACATGCATTGGCTGGTTGAGGTGGAGCGTACAGGGGCGCAAGCAAAGTGCAGTGGTCATGGAGCCCATGCAAGCGGCCGGCACCGGCGCTCCATCTGCTTGACCGTGCTATGTTTGTGTGGCCTAAATTTGCCCTGTGCCTTTCATGTGCAGGAGGGAGGCTTCCAGTTGGCAAGTTCGGCCGCAGCTGTTGGAGGAACCAGGAGGAACTCCAAGCGTAAGACTCGTTGCGATTCTGGCATGCTCCCGGACTTGTCTAAGAGGGCTTCCAGGGCAAGCTCCCAGGTTGGTGAAGTCTAGCATCCCAGTGCCAGCAATATGCTGTCTCGCTCTGCTACCATCTTATGGTAAACAGCTTTGTGTTGCTGTATGCAGTTTGTGGATGAGGAGGATGTACGGCAGTACTGCCTAACAGGACCTGTTGATAAAGTTGGGCTTCAGTACAGCAAGCCCATAGGACCTAGGAAGTTGCTAGAGGTAGGTGAAACCATGCGAGGCGATGTCTCTATCCAGGCAATTATGCCCACTCATTGATATGCAAGTCTGACATCTAGTTTTGTTGCATGTTGCAGCCACTTGCCCACATGAGCCAGAGTAACACGGTAAGCAACTCACTGATGACTGCCATGGGACTTGGCGGGGCACCTGACTTGGCAAAAGGACGCTTCAATGTGCGTGTGGCGGAAGAACGCCAGGTGGGTACCGATGTTTGACTGATGTCCTGCCACATTTTTATCACAACATGTCCTTTTGCGTCATGTGTGGCAGCGCTTGTGCGTAATGACTGGGGGTAGATTCAATACAGCACAAGTGCAGACCACCTAGAATATAAGGTGCTGCCTGCACAAGCAAGCTCAATGACAGATTGTGCGCCACTTGCTGCAGTCAAAATGGTGGGCTGCTGCCAGCGACATCAGCCATGCTGCCCTGGATGACGACTTGGTGGCTGAGGCCTTCAGTACATCACAGGGGATCCCGCTAGCATCTCTCCGCAAGCTCAAGGCGAAAGCTAAGACGTCCCACAAGCTGCTTGAGACTAGGTTGGCAGGCTCCCTCGTGGACCCAGCACTGGCAGCTGGGGCAGGCTCTGTGCGGTTATCTGCGACAGCGACTGCAAGCTCTACAAGCACAGGCCAGCGGGCGCGCTGGAGCACCTTCAGGGTGTGCAGTGACTTCATGGGAATGCTGGACAGCGCAGGGCAGCCAGTAGCAGAAGGGGGCCTGACCCTCACCCAGGAGCGGGACTACCGCTGGAGGCTGTTACAAAGCGTCAAGAAATATGCTGCTGACCCAATCAATAAGGCCGGCATCCGGCCAGCTGGAAGCGGCATGGTGGAGGCGCGGTTGAATGCTGAGTTTGCAGAGGAGCATGGGGTGAGGAGTGGGACAGGCGTTTGGTATGTCTTCCGAGACTGAATTGGAGAGGGTGGCATACAAAGTGGGGAGCAGTGGCATAGGACAAGGGAGTGTTAGTTTGTTGTTATGTGGAGTTGATCAGCCCTGGAACCTTTTCCATTGGGTCGCACGCTGGAGAGCTCGAGTTTTACCCTAAAATAAGGGGACAGAGTGTAACCGCAGTGCATGCCACTTGTCGGCGGAATCGTCGGCAGGGGCGCACTGACAAAAGCTTCTTCAGGGCTGTGTACTTTATCACCCGGCCCAGTACGTGCGAGAGACTGCCGCCCCCCGGCATTCATGCCTTGGCAGGTAGCTTGCTCCGCCATACAGGCAATTTCGGGGGGACACATCCGGCTGGGCAGGTGTGGGCCATGTGCCCACTTCCCATTATGGGAATATGTGTAAAGTGGGCCGACGCTGGTTACAGTCATGTGAAGTGGCTGTGGAAGCTGTCTACCAAGTAGGGATTGGCTCTGGAGGGTTGGTAGGCTTGCTAGGATGGCTCCTCTGGGCTTCGTATAGGGAATAGACAGCCTCAACTGGAGCTTGCAGCGCACTTGCGGGACAACCGGTGGATTTTGTTGGTGAAGGCTTTCCTGCTCTACTGTAGCTCATAGGGTTTGGGGAGTACTTGCAGTCAACAGAAGCCCCTTGGGTGTGCTTGGTTGTTCGCTCAGTGATTTGAATAACAAATTTGATGCGCTATTTCTGATATCTTGACATGGCTGTGTGCAAGGGTCAGCTTTACCTTGATAGGCAGCATGTCTGATAACTGCCTGCTTGCGGTACATTATAGTCCCTTGCAATGTGTGCACTGAATGAGAAAGACACTGCTCGTACACGAAGTTCTCACTAAGGCATGTATGCACCGTTGACATGGCATTAGCAGCTGCGGCTAGCTTACTTCCCATCAATACCAACTGGCATACCATGCAGCAGGCCTCGCCTTGTGATATGCGTTCCTGCCATCAATGCTACGCCTGCTGTCTATGCTACACCTGCGCCCCAGGGGCTTGAATTATCTTGTGGCCATCGTACAGACACACACTGAGTCAGCACTCAGGCAAGCCCAGACTACCTTGCATCCAGTCCAGTCCTCTGCTCCGCTAGTGGCCACTCTGAAAACGCAGCTTTGGAACGGGTGCCATACCTGCAGGCTGAACAGGGCTGCGTTGTTCTCAGATAGCAGTATTCTTCGAAGCAGGCCGGCGGCTGCCCCTCCAGACGGAGCGAGGCATGCGGGCGCAGCCACGCTAAACATGCCCCACTAATACACAGCACCAGTTCTGAGGTCGAGCGTGGCACTGGGCGCCACGGCAGGTCCGTTGCTGCGGTCATGCCTCTCATAGCTGCTGGCGGCTAACCAGCGTGATGGCTGGAGGGGTCACCCCCTTGCGCCACTGTG
>BBXU01002079.1:0-18799 GCA_001598975.1 Parachlorella kessleri
TAGGGGGGACAGAACCAAAGATCAGGGGCCTCTAATGGTGAGGGGAGGCATCCACAATGCCAACCATCATTGCAGTGGTCACACAATAGCATGGGGTTTGACTCAGTCGAAGACACATCCCCGCACACCGCACAGGGTATGTGTGCTACACTCTTGCACTCAGCTCGTTTTGCGTACACGCCCAGCTGACAACCAAGCCAGTGGCTGCCCATCCTCAAGCGCGCCAGTGCTACTCGGTGTTGGCGGCATATATTGGTGGCTCCAAGGTATGCCTCCTGTCCCCAGCCGTCCTTCGCTGACTTGTAGGCCCGCAGCTTGCTTCCTTCTGTGCTGTTTGCCCGGCGCAACTCCCAGCCGTCCAGCCAGGGTTCATTGGCTTGTAGCTCCGCATAGTGAGAAGCCCAAGACGGGTTGCCTGAGCTCTGCAGTGAGAGGGATTCTTTGAAAGCAGCACCCAAGGGTGAGTTAGCCTCTTGCCCAGCAAATCTTTGGTAGAAGCGCCCAGTTAATGTTTTGCAAAACTCATGCAACGGCTGACGTCCGAATTCCCCGTACAGGATGTCATTAGTAGTGGCTGCAGACACCCCCGCAATGCGTTTCAAGAAACCCCTATGCAACACCTCAGCTTTGGCAAACATGGCAGCGGCCTGTGGGTACACAGACCAGACTTCACAACCATAGGTCAGGATAGGACGCACAAGACTGTCAAACAGCTTACACATGTCGGAGGGCACCTCCAGTTGGAGCTCCCGGCAGCGGCTGTAGAGGGCATATAAAGCCTTCTGAGCCGCGTTGAAGAGCTTCTCCAAACTCTTGCTGAACCCGTGCTTGCATTGAAAGTTAAGCCCCAGGTATTTGTATTCTGTAGTAGCACATATACTTTGACCCCCAAATAGCCAGGTAGGTGCGGCGTGTGGCCGCTTCCCATGGCAAACAAGAACTTGTGTCTTGGTGAGATTAACATTAAGTTCCGATGCTTGACAGAATACGTGGAGCGCGTCAAGTTGGCTTTGAAGGCCTGTTGGGGTGGTGCTCATCAACAGGAGGTCATCAGCATAAAGGAGCATCGAAAGGGGGGTGCCATCGAGGGTGGGGGCGTTGCCATTGTTGTTAGCTTTGATGACAGGTTCAAGACGGTCTATGTAGAGGCCAAACAGAAGTGGGCTCAGAGGGCAGCCCTGTTTTACTCCCATATTACACGCAAAACTCTCCGTGAGGCCTTGTGGGGTGGACACATGGGCCCTTACGTTGAGGTACATGGACTTGAGGGCTCCTAACATAGGGCCATGAATACCCGATTCTTGGAGCCGCTCCCATAGGAGGTCCCGCGGTACTAAGTCAAATGCTTTTTGGAAGTCCACAAAGCAGCAATATAGGGGGGACTGCCTGGCTTTGCTCTTGTCAAAGAGCGTTTGTAATGTGTATATGTGATCTGTAGTGCGGAAGCCACGCCTAAACCCCGCCTGACTGATGGCTCTCACACCCTGTTCTTCAGCCCATTCAGTCAGGCGGGTCTCTAACACCATAGCATACAGTTTAGCTAACACAGGACCAATAGAAATGCCGCGATAGTTATTGCAATCCATCTCATCCCCAGATTTATAAATGGGGTGTATCACTTGTGCATTCCAGCTTGCAGGGAAACCGTCATTAAACACTTTATTGAAAAGAACAGTTAAAATGGGGACCAGGGGTCCCGGGTTCACGGGTGGTTTGTTTGCTTTTTGCGCCGCAGCCGCACACTCGCTAGGGAGCGGCAGCGCAGTGTCTAGAATAAACTCTGCCCTCATACCATCCAAGCCAGATGCTTTGTTACGGCGAAGTTTCTTCACTGCGCTCTCTACCTCTACACTGGAGATGGCTGTGTTAAGCCCCACCGCGGCGTTGGTCCACTGGGCGACCCGGCAATCAGGCAATGGAGCCAGCAGCGGTCGAGTAGCAGGCCTCACTTTATCATCAGAGAAGAGCCCCTTAAAATAGGTAAACCACTGTACAGCACTCTCAATCTTAGCCAGCTTGCCTTTCTTGCGGTAGGCGCGCCAGAAGGTGGAAGGAGAGTGTCTTGCATTGTCCAAGAGCCGTGCGACACGGGCCTCGTTCCACAGCTTCTTCTTTTGAGCTGTCAGGCTGCGGTACTCCTTGCGTGCCTGTTCAGCCAAATGGGAGTCAGGACAACAACGTGCTGCATGGAAGCGCCGCCGCATTGCCTTGCAGTCTGCATCAAACCAGGGCTGGTGCTTGTGTCCACCAGGGTTTGGGGGGTTCGACCGATCAATGGGTCTGTACACCTCAGCAACATGAAGCAACAGTTGGGTTTGCAGGGTGGAGCATGCGTCATCTACACATAGTGTCTCTAGGTGAGTGCATGACAGTGACTCGTCACTTGTAACCAGGGCCTTAAGCATGTCAGTGGTATCGGGGGTGGGGTGATAACAAAAGCTTGGGATGTGTTTAGGAGCATCATCAGGGGGGGGGGGCTTGGCATTGTGCATGCCGTAAGGGAAAGCGCCAGGTATAGGGGGTTGTGGTCAGAGAGGAGTTTTCCAGCCGGCGTGCGAGGGCAAGACAGTACAGACATGAGCTTCACTGAGTCATGAAAGGAAGAGTTGGCAACAAAGTAGTCTACAACACTTGCACCTGATTGGTTGGGGTTGGTACAAGTTAGCTCGCCCCCTTCATCGCCAGGCACCCTGCCATTAACAATCAATAGTTCGCATTCCTGGCATAGCTCCAACAACGCCTTGCCTTGTGTGTTCAGCTTGGTGTCCTTGGAGGACCTTGGTCGTGGCGGGCAGCCGCCATCGTTCATAGCTGCAGCGGAGGGCCCCTCCAGATACTTGTATACATCTGCAAGATCGTCATGGTTAAGCCAGTCCGGGGCACATCCAGTCCTAGCATTGAAGTCGCCTGCAAGGAGCACATCCCCTGACGCACCGGCACAGTGCACCTCGCGGGTGATAACAGCAATGGGGTGCTCAGCTAGGGTCTTGTAGTACGTCGAGTTGTTGGGGGGGAGGTAGCATAGACATAGATAAAGGTCATTGGGCAGGCCAAGCCCTGCATTGATATGAAGCCACAAGTGGGAACACTCCTCTAGTGGCCGCTCAGTGTCAAAAAACCCGACATGTTGGGATTCAAAAGGGACCACCACCTCCCGACTAGGCACCTCACCCACAGCCCCCACCCGCTCACCTGGGCAAGCGGCCTTGTTGGTTGCCACCGTGCAGACAACGAGGATGGGTAAAACTGCTGTCTTGCTTCTGCACTTGCTGCTCCCCCCAGCTGCAGCTTGCTGCTGGTACACCCACTGTGAAGGGAGGGTTGCTGCCTCCTCCTTCTCTCTCTATGAAGGCGGCCGAGGCTCGCTGCCTTCGCGCCAAAGCACAGCAGCATGACCAGCTTTTTAGGGGCAACTTTCCTGCCCCCTCCTAATCACGCCTTGTCAGACTGGGCTGGCCAGGTACTGGGCAAAAGACGTGCTGGCACATTTGGGCTACTGGCCAGAAAGTGCTGGCCCCTCCACAGCATATGGGCATGCATGGAAGGCCCTTGCACTCAGGATGACCCAAATCGAGCATGTCAGCGTCTGTTGAATCATGCATTGTCACTTAAAGCACATGATGCATGCAAAGCAAAGCTGCATATGGACATGAGCCTTGAGCCATGTTCAGAGCATATGCACATATACAGCAGGTTCACCGAAGCCTTTATATGTTCCAGGCACGCATGTGGCTGTGGAGGTTATTCCCAATCCATAATGGTCGGTACAAGTACCTCGACAGCTTCAAGCAAGTTGTTAATATTTGTGATACCTGCCCTTAGCCAACAGTGAGCAGTGCAGCATCAGCCTTATCAATACAGCATTGACGAAGAATGACACGCAGATACAACCAGAATAAACTGACTCATATCATGTCACCTATCCCTACCGTGCTATGGATTTGACATGATACAATGCAAAAAACGATGACAGTCTGGCCCTCATCCGCTGTTGCCGCAAAGCTTCTCGCCACATAGTGGACCAGTGTTATCCAGGACTGGTCGGTTTCCATATGTGGACACCGATACTGCCGGGCTTGCGGCCTTCTCCCTCACATAACCATCAGTCCACCCTGACCTTCCTGCCTTTCTGTTGTTGCTGCTGCTGCTGGGTGGGGTCCAGGCTGAGCTTGATGCCTTTATAAATCAGTCCTAGGGACTGCCCAATAAGGCGAACAAGGAGCCAGGACAAAAACGCTGCAGCAAGGGGCAGCCAATCCCATGTCAGCAGCGCAACCAGAGGGCTCATCTTTAAGGTTGGGATGCCTCACCTGAACTCACCCTCCCACAGCTTTGTCATGTCTATCAGCCTGGGTGTAACTGTCATTACCAGGCCGCTAGCTCCTTTCCTTGCCCAACACTTGCGCGAACGCCATGTGCATCATGGCTATAGAGACCAGGTGGGGCAAGAGAACAGGCAATGAAACATAAAAAACCAAGGGATTTGAAACAGCATGCTCGACTGACGCTTAGAACTGCAGCGCGTAGAGGGGTAGGTGCCGACAGGGCCCCCAGTTGGGACAGTATGTACTTGCAATGTTTCATCAGCAATGAATGCTAGCTTACCTGAGGCATGGCTCCACAGCGCCTTCAGCGCAGGTGCCGCCAGATCTGCCAGCTCGAGCAGCAGGCTCATCCAGTAGCGGCCGCCTTGCAACCTATTCAACTCCCCTACACGCCGCAGTGGCGCCCGACGAACCTGCAAGACCTCGCCATATGTCCTTAAGGCCGGTGTTGGAGATGGTCCAGGTGGTAAACTTGCTGGCCCACAGCACCTTGGCTGGTTAAGGTCAGGGCATTTAGGCAGTGAGGGCACCGACACTCTCACAGTTTAGGTGCAGGTGGCGATTGGACCAGCTCAAAGACACCCCAGTTGATGATAATACATGGCAGCCAAGCCCTCCAAGTCACCAGCAGCTCGTCACTTAGCAGTGCCGCTCCTACCTACCTGCAATGTGGCCCCTGGGCCTAGGCCAAACAAGTCCATGCGGTCCTCATACATGGCAGCAACGCTATGGAACTGGCGGTGCAGCCACCTCTGGACCACCACCTGCAGCAGCAGGAAGTGCTGTGCATGACCCCCGCAACCCAGCTGGCACGCCGCAGCCAGGCACCTCTCAGTCATTGCCTGCTATATGTAGCCCCTGGCACAGAACAGGTGAAAGGATCACGCAGGTTGCTTCCAAATGCGAATCACGTTTTCTTATTGTGAACCATAATAGAGCTGTCAGTATCTTAGAGTACACAGGGGGTGGGTCCCCCCCGCAGGATGGCTGGAGGGGATAGCAGGGCGGGTCTTGCCTGGTTGGTGAATCGCTGCCGCTGCCGTGTAGAAGCCAGCTGTCGGTGCAGGAAGGTGGGCCAGTAGGAGGCCTCTAACGGCAGCAGAGCACCCCCACTAGTGCTGCTTCCGGTCATGCTCACACTCTGGCTAGTCAAGCTGCTGCTGCGGCTGCTGCCGGTGCTTGCCACCAGGCTGTTGGCTCCATGTCTGTCAGCTGCCAACAGTTCTGCGGCGGCCGTAGCGCCAGCCACCCCTTCTGTTGGGCTCCCTCTACTTCTGCTGCTGCTAGTACCACTCCTATTGTGTTCTGCTGGACGGCCACTCCCGGCCTGCTTTTGTAAGCTCGCAGCTGCTGTGACGGCAGCTGCAGGATCAAGCCCTGCCTCCACATCTGCAAGGTACCCTGCTGCCACTGCCTCTGCTACCATGACTGCCATGTCGTGCAGCACAGCAGGCGCCAGGGAGAGCAGCTGTGAGGAGGACCTAGCCCCAGCAGAGGTTGCCCGCCAGCCCCTGCAGCTTTAGGGAACACGCTACGTGCTGTTAAGTGCTCAAGTACAGCTTGATGGCACGTGACATCCTTCCTGGCCTTTAGCATGGCCGGCCAGACTTCGGCAAGCTTCCCTAGAAGCTTACAGGTTGTACTCCTCCATTCATGATGTTGCGGAAGAGCCACAGCACGTAGTGGCAAGTTATGCTGTTCCAAGCTTTATGGAAAGTCTCAGGTGCAGCCTACATACTCCTACCTGAGCTCAGTAGCATCCACAGCTGTTTGCAATCTGCTCCTGGCTGCATGCCGCGCCTCGAAGCTGCTGCTGGCTGGAACAGCCACCAAAGCTGGGCCTGTTGCTGCTGCTGGTTGTGTGGCCCGAGGCAAGGCCTGGATGGCCTCTCCAGGCAAGCCACCTGCCTGAAGATTGCTGGCGCTGCAGGGAGAGGAGCCTTGCTGCCTACCAAGGCTTGGCTGCCTGTCACCTGCCAGTGCAACGTTTGCACAGGACTCCACCTGCAGTGCTATCTGCCCTCTCTGTGACTGGCCTGGATGCTGCCCTGCTTCTTCCTGGCCTGCTATGGAGTTGCTGCGCAGCAGGCGCAGCACGCTGGAGTAGAGAGGCAACTTCTCATCTAGACCCACCCAATAGAAACTCTCTAACCGAGTTTGCCTGCTCACACTCCCACCCTCACCACTGCTGCTGCCGCCGCTGCTGCTGCCATCATTGCCGGTACCGCTGCTGGAAGCCTTCCGCTGTCTCCGCCGCTTCCAGCTAAACCAGGCCCTAGCGGTGCCCTCCACTGCTGGTGCTGCTGCTGCAGGTGCTTCTGTGGTCACTGTCACGCCAGTGCCCCGACCTTGAGGCGAGAAGAGGCTCGGCGGTGGCTGAATCCCAGCTGCTGCAAGTGTGGCTGGGTCCAGGCCCCTGTACTGCTGCTGCACTGCTGCCTGCAACTCCTCCGGGATGTAACCCAGCCAGGCTGCTGCTGCTGCGAAGCTTGCATTGGCCACCAGGGCCGTGCAGACCTGCCGCCACTGCTGGGTGCTCTTCAGCACTAGCAGTGCGCCGGGGAGGAGCTGGGTGACCTGCTGCTCCAGCGCTGCCAGTGCTAAGGCCAGCAGCTGCACGCGTTCACTGCCTTTCACACCCTGCAGCAGAAGCACCAGCCTTGTTGGTAATGTGAGATTCTGACAATGGGGGTTTGCTTGGTTATTTGCTTATTATGCCTTTGGCAACACAGTTTCCCTCGTTTATGGTGGTGTGGGTGCGATGTAACCTATGTGCCAACCTAAGTTTCAACACACCTGAAGAAGCAATAGGGGCTTGGAAGCTACTGGCTCATCCACAAAGGGATGCTGGCTGCTATCAGCTGGCGCGTCCCCGGGAGGCTGCTGTCCCGGCTGGCTCTCAAACGCTGCCCAGGCTGCATCCCAGACTTGCTGCACGCAGTGTGCCTCTGCCGGCTGCTGAGCCTCCACCTGGCCTTGCTGCTGAGCTGCTGGCTGTGACCGATCAGGCTTTGTCTGGCTGCTATCGTCTGTACTCAGCCTGCTACGCAGCCAGGCTGCTGTGAGAAGCGAGGAAGCGGCTGCTGCGCTAGCAAGCTGGGTGAATGTGACGGGGTCTATGGGGAGGGCAGCCCTGACGAGCAGCCGCGATAGCTTGATTCTGCAGCGACTGAAGTGAAACGCTCTAACAGGGGGGCCCTGCAGCACTTTATAGTGCGGCAGCCGCCTTCCCTGCGAGCTGATCATTTGGTAGCCGCAGGAGGCGCTGCATATAGGCGTGTGCGTACGTCTCGAGCATCAATGCGGTTTCCCTGTCTCCGATGGCTGGACTTTTCCATCGTTGTTCAACTGAGGCGCAAGAGCGGCGCAGCATGCGAGTCACGATGGAGCTTGGCTGTGTTCCTCTTCAGCGGAGGCTAGTTTCGTCCACTAGCATGTGAAGCCGCCATGCATCGACATCCTCCACTATACTCAGCGCAAGCCAGTCTACATGTCGCACCATGCCACCACTGGCAGCTACAAAAACCCGCGCGGCCTTGGCTGAGGAGTGCTAGGCTGGTAAGGGCTGAGGCAGCAGAACCCCTAGTTGTAGCTGGGCCAACAGACGAGGCGCCTGACTACACCAAAATAGATGGCCAGCCCCTGAACAGGCTGGTGTATGGCCTGTTTCGTCGCCGCATGGCCCAGCAGCTCGGCCAGGACTCCAAGCTGGACGGGTAACTGTAAAGCAGAAGTGTCGCTGTGCTCTGGTGTCGTGTCGTGCACTCACTGCTGTTTAATCTCTGCGTATTGTTTGCGTCTTGTACTTTGGTGTATACAGTACCTCCCCACTGCTCCTGCATCAGGTATGGCGCTATCATAGATATGACTCGGCGGTTGAACAGCTTGCCAACGGCACGTGAAACCCAGGAAGCAACCGTTCGAATCCTGCGGTCCTTGTTTCCCCCCTGGCTGCCTGGAGCTTTCAAGGTGTGTATAGTGGGCAAGCCGGGGTTTGAAATGGAAACAGCTAGTGAAAGAAATGCACTCATGGTGCGTCCGCCCATCTTTGCATGCATGACCACCTCCTCTGGGTATTTCTGCCCTCGTGTCCTGTAGAGCAAAGACTAGCGTGCACGCTCCCATGTGTTGCAGGTGATGTTTTCGCAGCCGCTGCCAACCTTTTCCTGCCAGCTGAATGCCTGGGCCACGTGGCTCACCTGCCAGTGGTTGATGGGGCCCTGTGAGATAAACGATGTGGAAGTGGACGGCGGCAAGAAGGGAGTGGGCCACGGAGTTCTGGTCAAGAGGTAGGGTAGGCTATGAGGAGCTCTGCCCTGACCAAGGTGCTGTTGTGAGGCAGCTACGCTTTTTGTGAAATTATATTGAGCGAGCATAACTACCCGTAGGAAAGGACAGGTCAAAACGCTGTGGATATGGTGTTTGAGCTGGGTTGCCTTGGGCCTTGTGCAAGCCGCTGCAGGTGCCGCTACCTCGAGGAGGCTGGCTGTGCTGCCATCTGTCTCAACAGCTGCAAGGTTCCGACACAGGTGCGGTTGTGACATGGCCAGTGCGGAGAACAGAGTTAGGGCATGCTTTGCCCAGGCTTACACTTTAGTCTTGTTATCATGCGTGCACTACACTAGGGAGTGATAATGCAAGCAAGCGTGTAGCATGTCTCAGCCGTGGGCGGCCATTAGGACGCACGTGCTGATCGGTTGTCGAGCCAAGCACAGCTGAGACCACTGTTCTGGTCCTGTGTACAGGAGTTCTTTGAGAAGCACATGGGGCTCCCATTGACTATGAAGCCCAACTATGAAGATTTCAGCTGCCAGTTTAGCTTTGGGCTGACGGCCCCACCGCAGCAGCAGGACGAGGCTTTCGCCACACCCTGCTTCGCACAGTGCCCTACTGCTCGCAGAAAAGCCAGGTGCCACAACATTGATGTGGCCTAGCTGAACCGAGGGGGGTTGCTTCCGGCTATTCATATGGGAGTTTCTTATGGAGTTTAAGGTTTTGGCCTTAAACCGATTTGCATGCATGCTTACCTTGTGTCAGCAGTATCTGAGTCCAACCTAGACCCTGACTAAGCGAGTACTGTAAGCAAACCGGAAATTAGCTTATCTGCATAAGACCCCTCTGCCCCTACTCACAATACCTTGGCCCTAGCAGCACACCAGTTCACCCGTACCTCCTTTTTGTTCGCCTTCCCTGCCACCGTAAGCAAATACCTCAGTGGCGACTTCACCCACCCTTTTTGGAGGCCACTGTGCTAAACGCTGCACGACACAAGTGAGGCTGGCCCTGTGCTGGGGCTGCGGAGGGTGCCTCACCCTTCAGGACTGCTAAGGTAAGTGCCTACCTTGGTGCCCTCGTCATCAAGCCTGGTGGATGCTGCTTACAAAATAAACCTTCACTCCGTAAGTCCCCTGAACCGATCGACATCAGACGCCTGCCCAAGGATGCTCACGTAATAGTTAGTAGCAGTGTTCCCAGGGTCTACAGCCTTGGGACCTTGTTTCAGACGTCTGGCGAGCTTATCGTCTTGCCGTTAGTGCTACAGCTGCAGTGTTCGTTTGAAGTTGTCTTTTAGCCTCTCATCAGGCTATAGATATACAGATCCTGGTGACCCTGTTCTGAGGTGGCAAGGAGGGTATTACAACCCTCAAAGTTGACACTGGAAGCATAGGAGTCAAGCCTCCTCTACCAAAGGCACAACCGGCACAGGCAGTGCTCTCTACGTCATGGCGGATCGTATACATAAGCAGAGAAACGTGGCCTATTACTACGATGAGGTAGGGTGGATTGGAGATATGGTGCAGCGCAGCCTCCCATGGTGCTTGCGGCTGACGGCCCAACAGCCCATCACTGCATCCCGAGTACTAAGAAAGATGTCCTGAACATCCCTGCCCTGCAGGAGGTCGTCAACTACAACTTTGGCGGAGGTATGTCGGATGTGGGGCCGCTGTGGCAGCGCGTTTGGATGGTTTGCCACAGGATGAGGCCACCCTTGCATCCCTGCAAAGTGTTGAAGGGCCCTTGCAAAGCCCTGCTCAACCCTTTGAACGAAGGCTCTCTGCGCACCACACCAACTGATAGTCGCTGCTGGGCCACTGCAGGCAACCCCATGCGCCCCCACCGTGCCAGGCTTACCAAGCAGTTGATTGACGGGTATGGGCTGCACAACAAGATGCAGATCAAACGTATGGTGCCCAAGGCCAAGGAAGACATCTTGCTCTTTCACGCTGACGGTGAGGTCGGGTGGGGAGTGGTACTGGCAAGCTGCAGCAGGGGGGCTTTTCCGGAGGATCGCACCCACAGGGAGGTTTGCTGTTCTCCTAGCGCTTGCAATGTGTGGCATGCTTTGGTGCCTTTTGCCAAGCTGCCCCTGGGATGTACGGACAAGGCGCATGGCTTGGCGCAGCCAGCACCCATATATTGCCTGTACATGGCCAAGCGCTCAGTGCTGCCGGCGTTCTGATCCTGCACAAGCTGCAAGAGGGGGCGAGGCAGCAGCAGGGGAAGTAGGGGCTGGCGGCCAACCTGCTGTGCCTGCTGAGCTCGCTGCCTTGTCCCCTGCTGCTGCTGCAGACTATGTGGACTTCCTCATCAGCGTGACCCCCGAGAACCAGGAGGAGTTTGCCATGCAAATGCGGCGCTTCAACCTGGGGCCGGTGGGGGAGGCCGACTGCCCCGTATTTGACGGCATGTTTGAGTTTTTCCGGACCTACTGCGGCGGCAGCGTGGGGGGCGCGGGGATACTAAACAATGGCGATGCAGGTGGGTGCCAGGTGTGGGGTTGGGACGGGCCTGTGCGCTATGAGCGAAGCAGGTGGGGAGCACGGTAGGAAAATGTGGATGTGATGAGGGCAGTGGAACCTTCCCCATCTGCTGCAGCACCGGCGTGGGCAGGTTGGGTTTGCTGTGCTGTGGCAACAACGGATAGGAGGCAGCACGGTGGCAGGCTGGGGCAGAATGTAGGGGGATGTATGGGCAGGATGACACCCACTGTACCTGCGGCACTGCTTCATACTGGTTCTTGCAGTGGCGTAATTGAGCCGCCAACGGGATGTTATTTGTGATGCAGTTATGAGGTTGTGTAGAGGCTTGCTTTGCACCTTTGCTTTTGCATTTTCTTTGCTTTTGCATTTTCTTTGCTTTTGCATTTTCTTTGCTTTTGCATTTTTGCTGCTTTTCACATGCACACCTGTTCACAGAGTTGGGCCTCTCATCATGACTTGGCGCCTGTTGCAGACGTGGTGTTCAACTGGAGCGGGGGCATGCACCATGCCAAGAAGGGCGAGGCTTCGGGTTTCTGCTATATCAATGACATTGTGCTGGCCATCCTGGAGCTGCTCAAAGTGCACCAGAGGTTGGTTGGTCAGGCCATATACGGCCCAGCCCTGTGCAATATATATGTCTATCACATCTGCTGAAACATGGACTACAAGAGCTCCCTGCTTTTTCCGGCAGGCGTTGCTGAGCAAGCAAGCTGCTCAGTGATACGCGTGCCTCCAAGCTGCCATGGGGTGGGGGTGGGTGGAGAGGGGGGGTCCTGTGTGCTTCCTGCTGCTGCTTTATTCGCCATTCCTGGAGTTCGCTACTCCGCTGCAGGGTGCTGTATGTTGACATTGACATCCACCACGGGGACGGGGTGGAGGAGGCCTTTTACACAACCGACCGTGTCATGACGGTGTCCTTCCACAAGTACGGCGACTTCTTCCCGGGGACGGGCGCCGTGGGTGAGTCGACTGGCTGGAAAGAGGCCCACCAGGGCGCTGTGCAGAGGTTGTTGAGTGCAATGAAAGCGATAAGGATAGCCTCTCAATGACAATTTGAGACACAGTTGGGTTGTGGCTGCTCTGGTTGGGGCTGCGCTGACCCATGCTCCCGTTGTGTGGAACATGGCCCTGGAATGCCAGGTGCTGCTCGCTGTGTCCTGCAGGCGATGTTGGGCATGGCCAGGGCAAGCTGTATGCAGTGAATGTACCGCTGATGGAGGGCATGGACGATGAGTCGTACAAGTACGTCTTCGAGCCTATCATGCAGAAGGTGAGCGGCATACAGTGTTAGGCGTGGAACGAGCCACGATAATGAGCCGTAAGTGAATCACTGATTTTGGGCAACAGTGCTGAATGCCCAAGTAGCAACTATCGGCATGGGGAAGGCACGAATGGCTGAAGATGCTGCATGGCAATGCGTGCCTTGTATTGTTAGATTGACGTCCCTGGTGGCATGCAATGCTTGGAAGCTTGAGGAGGTATTCCCATGGCAAAGTCTGTGTTTGGAGGCTGGTCGGGCTGGTGGGGTTCCTCAGAAGCTGTGAGGTCGCTTGTTTGCAAGAGTGGCTTCAGAGTGCGGGGGCAGAAGGGCTCGTAGCCAGTATGCGTTCGAAGGCTTGGCATGAGGAGTAGGGCGTCCAGCCTAGCAAGGCCAGCTTGGCTGGGAGCAGAGCCAGGGCCTCTTGCTCATGCCCTTGGTGAGGAAGAGCCTGTCCCGACCCAGGTGCTGGCCTGGCTTGGCTTGGCTGGCTACACGTGGTGGAGATGTACCCAGCCTGGAGCCATCGTGCACTCCCAAGTCCAGAGTCTGCTCAGGCTCTGGTGCGAAAGCGCCTGTCTCGACCCAGGTGCTGGCCTTGGCTGGGTGCAGGTGATGGAGATGTACCAGCCGGGAGCCATCGTGGTGTGCGGCGGCGCGGACTCGCTGTCGGGCGACAAGCTGGGCTGCTTCAACCTCTCGCTGCAGGCAAGCGCAGGCGACTGGGCGGGCCGGGGGGTGCCTGGCCAGCGAGTTCTTTTCCATGGGGCTTGCAGTGTGCTCGCTGTGGTATTTCATGTGTACAGTAGAGTAGCAGGTGCAATATGGCCGGACTGACTGGGGCTAGCAGCCATAAACCGTAGTCGGAGCGGGCTGCCAAGCACTTCTGGCGTGGATGTTAGGATTACAGCAGGGGTGCACTTCCGCCGGGCGTTGGCCGGGCACTAGCCGCTGCCTGGATTTACTGGCTAGGTTGCGTGTGGTACCTTGCCGTCCGTCAAAACGCTCAGTGCACTTCTGGCCTGACTCCTGTAGGGGCATAGCAACTGCGTGGAGTTCCTGGCGAAGTTTGGGGTGCCCATGCTGATTGTGGGCGGTGGCGGCTACACCATGCGCAATGTGGCCCGCTGCTGGTGCTACGAAACAGGGCGGCTGCTGGGGCTGGACCTACCCGACGAGTGAGTCAGGGGTCAAACCAGATGGGGGTCAGTCATTATGCAACAGTTTGCGGTTCACTGGTGGCTCCTGGGTCGATTTGCAAATTGTGCTGCGCCTTGTACGGATTGCTGCCTCGGAGTCACTCTGGCGCCATGTGCAATAGCAGCAAGGGGCTGACATGTCCGGCTGTTTGGTTCACATACTCAACAGGAAGGAGACAGTGCGATAGCGCCATGCTCTCACCCACTGTTGCGGCCACACACACAGGCACGTAGATGGGCACAGTAACCAGATGCACAATGCGCTGTCGGGGCCCTGCAGAATTCCTGAGGTGGCCTACCGGGACTATGACTACTACATGGACACCCACCGGCTGCGCATCGCCACCAGCAACATGAAGAACGCCAACACACGGGAGCGGCTGGACGAGATCCGCACCCAGGTCCTGCGGAATCTGGCGGAGCTGCCGGCCGCACCATCCGCGCAGATGCAGGTCGCGCCGCCCAAGACCGAGATGGTGAGGCAGCGCTGGGGGCCAGGTCGACTCTAGGGGGGTTTTGCAGATACTGTGAAGAGATTTGTTGTGGTTGTTTGAGAAGGAGCTCAACTCCCTTGGGAGGCGGCAGGCTTCGAGGAGGAGATGCCACAGTTTTGTTTGGGCCTGCTGGCTACTGCGTGTCAGGTGCTTGAAGTGGTGTTTGTTTTGTTCTGGCGTGCTGGCTGCTCATTGCAGAACGCTCCTGTTCTATGCTTCTTTGACCCTTGGCTTGTATGCAAGGGGTGCTTGCGGTAGCCTTAGCCTGCTGAAGGGTGAGTCTGGGGATTGTCACTGTCCTCCCTCCTGGTGTCCCTGCCTGCAGCCCGAGGAGGATGGAGAGCCTGATATGGATGTGCGGGGCGGGGGCCAGGCGGCAGATGACAAGCGGGTGGTCAAGGACGAGGACTATGCGTCAGGTAAGGGCTGACCTTAGGGGGTGCCATTACAGCTAGGGGAATGGAGGTTGCTAGGCTGCTAGTGTACCTAATGTTCTTACGTGGATTCAGGAGTGAGGCTGTTAGGCTGGTTGGGACAGTCACGGCGGTGTCTTCTTTGGTCATTTCCTTTGCTCGCTTGTCCCCTTGGCACCTCTCCCTCCTGATGGTGCTTGAGGATGCGCTCCCTTCAACAGCCAGAAGCCGCCGCTGCGCTGCCACCACCCTCCAGATGAAGAAGACGTTAAGCCGCAGCGGGATGAGCAGTCCTACCAGCAGGAGCCCGCCGTGCCTCGGCAGCATGACCTGCAGCAGCACGCACAGCAGGGGCAGCAGCGGCAGCGAGAGGCCACCCCGGCAGCACCCGCGGTCGCGGAGGAGCTCCCTGCCCTCAAGCAGGAGCCGGTCGCCACAGCTGCCACACAGGCTGCTGCGGACGCGTTAGGGGCGGTGCCTGCCACAGTGGCTGTGATGCCTGCCGTGACCACCGGGGTTGCGGAGGGGGATGAGAGCTACCTAGCCAGCCTGGGGCACCCAGCACCACAGCAACAGGTGTGCATCGGGAGAGGCCAGCATGTCATTGGGCAACATTGGAACACAGGCGCATGTACCAGAACCAAGTAGCGAATGGCTGTGCTGGCCTTGCATGGGCTTGCAGCCTCCAATGGTGGGCAATTTGTGGTGCAATTCGTTCTGGTTCGGGCAACATTAGCACGTGAGATTTGGCGGGACATGGTGGCTGGTTCAACACAAATATTGACAAGTTGTTTTGATGTATTTGTGGTGCAGGGGAGTGGGGCCCTTGGGGCTGAGGCAGCTCCATCAGCAGCAGCCCCAGTCACTAGAGAGCACACCCCGCAGCCCATGGATGAGGATGCGGGCCAGCAGTGACCTTGTTAGTAGCGGTGGCAGGCAGTTGTTCGCAATAAGGTTGGGCGCTTGTATCGGTTCTGGATAATAGAGGCCGTGGTGCTGAAGCACTTCTTTTCCCGAAATGTAGTCTGTGTACCCAGGCAGTCTCTTTCTACTTACGCCAGTCAGGTTTTGTACCCTGTGGGTTTCAAATCAATTCTCAAGGTACACCGCTTTGTGTGCAGAGTGGGCATAGCCTGATTAATATTAGTAGTCTGCTCTGTGGAAGACGGGGGTCATATCGCCTGTACCATGTTGAGCACAATGCATATTACAAGTGAACCAGGCTGCTACCACTGCATGCAATGTTATGTGCAGCCGATTAGGTGTTACATCACGACGGTGACGCACTTGCAGCAGGACGAGAGCTCGTTACTTGAACTAGTACTTGGAAGGAGACTTCCGGCAAGTGACTTGACAGGCCTGAAAAGCTAAGGAAGCATCACGGATGCTGCACAGGATTTCCATGTGATCTGCCAGCTCGACTAGCTAGCCCCAAGATGGCTAAGGTTGGTCCACCCAGCCTTGTGCAATCTCCTCAGGGCAGGGCAGCCCCAGGCCAGTGCCATGGTAGTCGAAGCCGTGAGCAAAGCGGACACCCACGGGCACCTGCAGCACCAAGGGCCGCAACCTCAGCAAGAGGGCACAAATAATGATGTTGTGCAGAAGCTCACATGTCTTCCTTGGTGTACTTCAAAGCGAGCCCAGCCCAAGCGGGTGGTGAATCCTGCAGTGTTCAGACTGGGGCGATATGCAAGGCGAGGCAGGGGGACAGATGCCGAGGATGGGGTGGCAGCGTCAACGGTGCCAGCTCACTGGTCCTAGGCTTACCATGCCGCACAGTTTAGTGTTGGCAGTGCCTGCATTGATGAGGTGGTGGTTGGCAAGCATGTGTAAGTTCCCTGCAGGCACAAACAGGCAGCCAGCCTTCACAATCTATCACCATCTCAGTATGATGTGAGCAGCTGAGAGAGCATAAACCGAGGGCTGACCTGACTGCTTTGTCGGCCTCCTGCCAGAGCCAATCAAGGCATCCCTGCTGCACATGGAGCCCTTTCATAGCAGAATCATCCCAGAGCAATGAAACTGAGGTGTAGCATACGACCACCACCGCCAACGCCTACCCTCAACGTCCTGATTGCCATCGAAGGTCAGCTGGACAATGAGGTCGCTCTGCTTGGCAAACTCTGAAGGGACCGTCCCATGCAGCTTGTTGTCGGCAAAGCGCAACCACTTGAGCTCTGCAGAGCAGGGTGTTACTCGTATTGCGGGTCATTTCAATCGCCCTGGCGTGGGTGTATGTCTGCATTGCGCAACTAATCAATGCCTTTTTGACTTCCTCCAACAACAGTTCACACCCAGCCTTGGGCCCATGGCAGATGCATGCAGTCTTGCTCTTCTGCACCTCACCTGTCATATTGGACAGCTCAGCTGGGATGGTGCCGGTCAGCAGGTTGTGCTCCAGCTTCAGCTCATCCAAATTGGTTAGGGTCCCCAGCTCAAGTGGGATGCTGCCCGTGATCTGCAACTTGTCAGGCATTACACCCAGTCCCCGACTGCCACTCGAGGCACTGGAGCGCCAATAAGAGCATTGCTACAGCACGCCCCGTGCAGGGGCAGTTAGCGCAGCCAGGCGAGGCCTGTGTCACTTAGAACAGCATGTGCCAGACCTGATTGTAGGAGAGGTCGATCTCATCAATTTGAGGGAAGCAGGTGACCAGCTCCAGGGGAATGGGCCCAGAGAGGTCGCCGCCATCCACATCAAACTCCTGCACCCAAGCACAGGATGAGCCCCTGGGGTCAAGTCAAACCAGGCCCCTTGACAATCCTACATGCCTTGCCTTGTGCGGGAGCGGACAGGTGCACACTGAAGCAGCCAGCCTCCCGTAGCGCAAGCAGCAGCGTCAGCAGGCGCTTGTGTGCACCTTGAGGTGCTTCAGACCACATAGGTCCTTGGCCGGAACTGGACCCTCAATATGCAAATCCGTACTGCAGTAATGGGAACAGGCAAGCACCAATTAGGTCTCCATGAAAGCGCAGCAAACATAAAGTGCGCTCGGAGAGCTCTCGCCAGCACACAGCACAACGCAACACAGGCGCAATGATGCATCCACATGGATGCAGCCAGTTTGTTTCCTCACATGTGGATGTTTGAGACAAAGCCGTTGCCACCGAGGATGTCATGCGCCTCCGTAGAATCGCCACGGCACCCTACGCCACATCAACTCTGATATATTTTGCTGTTTTACCAAGTGCTGTTCCTCAGGCACCACATGCATAGTTGCATATCCCCTGCTCGCTGCCTGAGACTCTGCACCCAATGCTGCTCTTACGTTGGCACATGTTGGCACTGTCGGTGACACTGTCACCAGTAGCAGCTGTGCGAGCTTACCGACATGGTCAAAGTTGCCCCACCAGGTCATATTTCCGCATGGGTCGCAGCTACCGTCGGGGTTGGTGGTATTTGATGGGCACTTCCAGGTCTGCAATCGGCAGTAACGTTGTGGCAAGCACTAACAGAGGTTGAATGGAGCGGTTCATGGGAGCTGTCCAATGCAGCATAGCCACACCCTTCCTTCCATGAGCTGCTCGGCCGAGGCAGGTGTGGCTTGCAGCCCACGGGCAGGCACAGGCCTCCAAACCACTCAGCTGGCTGTGACATGCTGCAGCTTTTTGAGCAGGGCAGCGGCCCACCTCCAGTGCATAAGCCCAGTTTGGCCCTCGCTGAAGTACCGCCTGCTTGAAGTCCAACAGCAGCTGGGTCTGGTTGGCATACGTAAAAGCTATTGCTTGCTTTACGCCAGCCAACAGGCAGGCCAGGGCCAAAAACGCTGCGGCCGCCCGTGGTCTTTGGTTGACAAGCATGGCTGCGGGCGGCTTGTCTGCTGCAAAGGCTAGAATGTGCTGAAGGACGGCTTTGCTCTGCTTGACAGTCTGTTAAAAGTCTGGCTGGCCTTGCGTAAGGGTGAATCATGCCAGTATTGGAAGGATAGCTCCCATGACTGGTTCGTGTGCACGGCCTCAATTAACCGCGGGCACTTCAGGTGACAAAATTTCATGTCGGGTCACACCAAGCTTGCCCAGGAATGCGATGCGTCCGTCGGATGGTTCAAGAATGGAATGGCGGCGCGGCGGCTGGAAGCAGTCGTGGCAGCCACTACAACAAGCCGGCTATCGCACAGCAGGTTGAAGGAAACTGACGGATACAGTAATAAACCGCTTCTTTGTAGCGTTCGTCCGAGGTCAGCTGTGCAGTTGCACGATTGCGTGATTGGAGTGAGGGTCGCAGCTCCTGAGTTCCTCAAAGCAACTCAAGCGAGAGGGATATTTGTTCAGATATATGTTGCCCTGCTCGCGAAGGCAAGGGAGTTGAGGTGGTGTGTCTGTGTGGGTGGGAATCCCGGAAGGCGGAA
>BBXU01002083.1:0-17462 GCA_001598975.1 Parachlorella kessleri
CCCACACACACACCCGCCCACCCACCCCACCACCACCACCACCCCTCTCCCTATACATTGGTCACCAGCCACACCTGCAGCTGCGCCCTGTCCATGCCAGCCGTGTCATAGTCAAAGGTGGTCCTCTCAGGCAGGTCCAGCTCCAGCACCAGGATGTTGTCAGGCTTAAACCTGCTACCAGCGAAAGAATAAAACTGACCCTCAGGCAATTCAGCACATTCAGTTCCCCATCAGAAGGCACTGCTAGCATCACCATTCATTGTGTAATCTGCGTATGCAAACATATGTGATGCCAGGCCGCACAGCCTGCAGTCAGGAAGCCTGCCAGGAACTATGCCGCTGTTCGTGCCGACCATGTTGTCACTCAGCCCTTCATATGAACCACGAAGCTCTAAGGTGCAATGTAACTGTGCGATCCACCCACGGGTCTACCACACAAGGCACCCACCTGAGGTTGTTGCTGCCCGTGGCAGCTGCCATCTTGACGTAGTTGCTGGTTGGGCGCTTGAGCCCCGCGGCTGACATAGGCCGCCGCCGCAGCGGCCCGCTGGCTGCTGCCGCCGGCTGCTGCTTGTCAACACGCCAGGCGCCCTGCACCTCGTCGTACTTGGCCTTGCGCATCACCTGGGATGTTGGAGGCAGGGGTGGGATGCTCACTGACACACACCCTGGGGAGCATTTCAAAAATGATGCAAGGAAGCTCCCAGCCACCCACTGCAACTGTGGCAGCAGTACTATCTGCAATTAAGACCTGCTGTAAATTGAGTGACTGGCGAGGCTGCCTGATATGCACAAGGCCAGAGCCAGCAGCCAGCGAGACTGGCATGCAGAGTCTATGTATAGGCAGGGGCATCTTCTGATGCTGCTGGGCGCCCACCTTCTGCACCTCCTCCTGTGGGATGAAGGCATCAATGACCAGGTTCTTCAAGGCCAGGTTGTGGTGCAGGTCCCTGCAGGAACAGCTGGCAAATAACACACTGTGGGACATGTTCCTTGCACGCAAGGGCTACTAGGCCACAAAGTGTGACTGATTGCATGGCCCTATTGAAAAGTGTCAACAGCTGTTGCAGCAGCAGCTTGGTTGTGCAGCACCTGCTGGCTGGGCGCATGACACCAACACCATGCCAGCAAGTGCCCCGCTAAACAGGCACCTCCTGCCTGCCAGCCAACCTCCAAGTCAGCTATCAAAGCAGCTCAGCCAATCAGCAGATCCACTATGCCCAGGCCACCCCAACGAATGACCACCCCACCTGATGCTGTCCACCAGCTCATCTCTCTCCCGCTGGAACTCCGCAAAAGTGTCCGCCACCTCCTGCCGTGCCTGCTGGTAGATCTGCCATCCCTCTTGCAGCTGTCTCGTTATTGCCTCGGCCTCCTCCTGCACGCGGAAGGCCTAGGCCTGGTCACTAGGCGCTGCAGCAACACGCAACCTAGGGTGACAAAGTTCGCAATAAACCATGGTCGCGAGACCCTTACTCAGGCAGCACAAGCATCTAAAAGTGAGTTGACTTGCAGTTGCACTATCTATGGGGCAAGTTTGCTTGCAGGACCAGCAATGAGTTCTGCTAGCAGCATGGGGGATGGCCCAACAGGACCGTCTCCTGCTACTTTGCCGAAACGCCCTGCCTACCAGAACACGCCTTCTTGCCTGCAGTGAGTTGTAGCGCTGCTCCACACTGTGCGTGGTGGCCTCCAGCTTTGCAATGCGCTGCGCTTTCTTGGCCTCCTGCAAATCACGTCAGCGATGCTGTGGGTGGCAACATGCTTCGCCCAAGCCCCTCCCAAGATGACAAAGGGAAGAGACAGACTCCTTTTCTGGCACTTCACCCACCTGCTCCTTCTGCTTCCGCAGCTCCTGCTGCTGCTGCCGTATCTGCGCCTCCTTCTCCTTGGCCAGCATGTCCAGCCCCCCATGCTGCTCCCCATGCAGCAGCTTGCTTTCCAGTAGCTGCAGCTTGACCGACAGGTCCTCGCTGCATTGAGAATACGCCATGCCAGGGATTACTCCAAGGCAGCAGGCAGGTAAAAGCATATACTAAGCCTACTGCTGGTAGCTTGTCCACTGTTCAGCACTAGAGCACACAGCACCTTCATTCCACTCACTTGCGCGCCCGCGCCTGCTCCTTCCGTGACTGCACTTTCTGCATCTCAGCCGCCTGTCGCTCGAGGGTTCTCGCCAGCTTGGCGGCTTCCTGAGTAGCTCGCGCATGTTCCTTGTGGATGCTGTCTATTTGTGCTGCCAGCTGCACCTCCACCTCCTTAGTCACCTGCATGAGTAAGAACCAACCCAACCAGAAATATAGACTCATCAAGCATCATACGATCTGAATGACACATTTTCCTTGTCAACTAACAGCGAGGCAGCAACGCCTAGCCTCCAGTCAGTATCAGGCAGTGGATGCTGCGTGCAATCACATTTAGTCGCTTGTGTTGCCCAGGCTGTCGTGGACATGCCAGCCTAAGCAAGACGTGTGCAAGCGCACCTTGGCTAACGTCTCCTCGTCAAGGGCCACCCCGCTGCTGGAGCACTCCGCACGCAGCTCACTCTCGATCTGCTGGCGCAGCTGGTCAACCTCTTCCTGAGACAGCTGGCCCTGCAGCAGGAAAGGACAAGTTAGGCCACTACTTTGCGTGAGGTGGTAGAATTGGATTCTAGATTCTGAGCTGGAGAAAAGCCCGGCTTTGAAAGGGTGCTACAAACGGCCTGTCGACCCTTTCCCGGCACCTCCTGCAACGCTAACCCACCCACCCAGTCACCTGGCCCTGGCTGCCAGCACCACCTCCCGCATCGCCAGGCAAATAAGCAGGGATGCCACCACCATCAGTTGCCAGCTCTGCCCTGAGGCGGGCAATCTCTGCCTGAAACTCTCGCAACATGGCATCCTGCAGCGTACCAGGGAGATGGAGAGCTGTGATGCAGATGATGCACCCATGTTGTAGAACTATTTTTGCACCTTGCCTCACCCTTGCCAAGATGCAACACTGCACATTGCTATGCCAGGAGAATTCGCGCCAGGTGCGAATTTTGCATATCATTTACACGATATGCAACTTTCAGAGGGGAAGGCACCTATCGAGCACAAGGCAGCCAAAGACCCAGCCCAGCCAACCTTGGGGTCCTCATTCACGCGCGGCTTGTTCTGGATGTTCTTGGCCCTGTTGGCATACCGCAATGTGCTCAGGCTCTCCTCATAATTGTAGTCGGCCGGCCCGAAATTGGCCACCATGACCGTTTTGGTGTTGCCACCCAGCGAGTCTTGCAAAAGCCGGGTGAGCTTGGAGTCGCGGTAGGGAATGTGGCCTGCGCCGCCACACACACTAGCATTTCCTTACAGTACCAATTCTGGCTCAAACGCAAGTCCGCCCTGATCACATCCAGCCAGTAATAAGGGCACTCTGCCAGCCAGAAGCTCTCGCCTCTCACACCGGACGCGCCCGCGACATGCCCCACACTAGGGCATCATGCTGCCATCACAGTAGGTTCTCACTCACCAGCATGGCGCCCTCAGCCCCGCTCACACACCCGCAGAGAGCAACCCGCACCCCTGAACCTCACCGCTCTTGCCGTCCACCAGGGCACTGATGACATTGCCGAGCGAGGAGAGTGACAGGTTGATCTTGGTGGCCTCACGTAGCCGCTCGCCGCTGGCCTGCGTCTTGCTCTGCCGCTCGCTGCCGGCCAGGTCCACCAGGTTCAGCTTGCCCACACGGATGCTGCCACGCTGCAAAGCACCCCGCCAGCAATTGTCAGCTTGGGAGGGCAGGCCGGAGCCGTGATGCGGTGCAGCAACGACAATGCAGAGTTGACATGAGCAAGGAGAGGAGGTGGGAGCACCGGGGTAGCAACACTGCATGCGCGGCCTCTCATGCTGCTCTGCAATCTAGGGCACGGGATGCTCATTCAATCAGTGGGGGCAGTATCGCACCTCGCCAGTTTGCTGTGGCTCGGCCACTTCCACTGTGATGGTGAATACGGAATGTGAGCGTGATGAGTCCTGATTCATCAATGTGGCACCCACTGAGCGGTTCTTTTTGCCCACCTGCATTCCACCAAAGACACGGAGATAGCGAGGTGCCAAACTACATATATTGTTCTGGCTGTACGATGGCGGGCATGCCTGTCAGACGATTTCTACAGCAGAAGGGTAGCATGCCGACATTGTAGAACCTTCGTACTCGCACGACTTGCCTCCAGCACGCTGGCAATCTCCTCCACACTCTTAACCACAAAGGTGTTCAGGCCCTTGACATAGACTGACCCATCTTTGCCCTCGTGCAGGTCCAGCCTGTTCTTGGGGTTCTGCAGCAAAAACGTCCAACGTGTGTGCCCGACGGTACCCAGAATGCATCGAGACTGGCTCGATCAAGCGTGACAATGCTAGCTGGCCGGGGCTAGTCCAATCTCGATACAGCGGCGGCGCACACGCCGCACGCGGTAACCCCCACCCTGCAACTCTGGGCAACAAGCAGCCACGCTTCCTCACCTTGGACAGCAGGTCTCGAATCTCCTCATTGTAAACTTCCAGGAAGCTTGCCCGGACCAGGAACTGCAGGTTTTCGCTGCACTGGATGCTGTTAAAGATCTGCTCAAAGGTGCGGGGGATGATGCCCTTGCCGGCATCTGTGCCGCTACCTTCCATAGTGTGTGTCTTGCCGGTGCCTGTTTGTCCGTAAGCAAATATTGTACCTGCATTGATCCGCATAACATCATGCTGCGTTGCCAAGTGCCACGGCTGCCGTGCGACGGTGTTGGCCTTGGCCTGCAGCGCAGTACCTTGACACCAGCCAGCGCACCGTTGTAGCCCTGCATCACGCTCTCCACCAGCTTCTGGGCCACCCCTTCGTAAACCTCCGCCTGGGAGGAGTCGATATCATATACTTCATCGTAGGTGAAGGACTTGGCGACCTCCCCCGGCTTGGCTGAGCCCAACGTGACCTGCTTGGCGGCCCTGTCGATCTGTACGATGCTCTGCCTGCCCTCAACCACCTCCCTGTTGTTCATGGGGCGGCATCGTACGGCCACAGTGACGCACTCGGAGCTCATAGTTGACTCCCTCCGCGCCCTGGCTGGTTGGGTCCCCGGTATATTGAATAAGTGTCTTAAGGCTACCAAAGAGTGAGGAGAGATCCCAACTATGTAGGCGAGGATGCTTTCCCTGCTGCGCAAGGCCTCAGGGCGCCAAAGCTAAGCTCCTAGCCCAGCAGGCTGTGCCAATCTAACGTGCCGATTTCATCAGAGTGTACTTGGACCTATTGTTGCCTGTGAAAGCAGTTTATCAAGCCAGGCTTCTGCAAGTGTCAGTCATGGCGGACGAACCACCAGCAGCAGAGGTTGAGCAGCCTAGGGCTGTGTGGCTGGACTGTGATCCGGGTAAGCACTGCTGGGAAATACGGGACGTGCATGTGGCTGCAAGTCACTGGCCAAGAACGCTAGCTAGTACTGTTATGCCCCAAGGGCTACCTTCTGTCCCAAGGTCTGCAGGTCACGACGACGCACTTGCCATCCTACTGGCAGGTAGGGACACTACTTACCACATAAGCCCAGGCGGGGTGCCCTCTTGCCGTAATGCGGCTTAACCTGCTCCGGGTTTGGTGTTTGCTTGTTTATGCTGTTAGGCCCTCACCTGAACTGTCCTGCCATCTACTGCGCAGGCTACCATCCGCAAATCAGGCTGATTGGCATAAGCACGGTTGCTGGCAACCAGACAGTGGAGAAGGTCACCCATAATGCCCTAGCAGTGCTGGCTGCAGCAGGGCTGAGCGGCATAGGTAGGCAGGCAGGCTCGCTGTGGCAGTGCTGTGTGGACATAAATCCTAGGGCGCATCCAAACCCAGCACAGCACCCTCAATATGGCTCTTTACTCTAACTGCAGATGTAGTTATGGGGCAGCACCGTCCCCTAATGAGGCCTGCGGTGAGTGTTCTTGCCAGGGACATCGTGCCCTAAGAGGCTGCGGCCCCCACAGTCTGCATCTGTGGCCGCCCATCACTTGCCTGGCCTGCACAGCAGGCACAGCCAGCCCCTTCACATCTGTCTGCTGCACACTGCTGCAGCCCATCCTCTGCCCTGAGATCCATGGGGAGAGTGGGTTAGACGGGCCGCTTGGCGGCCCCGTGCTGCCGCCCTCTGAGCAGCAGCCAGTGGCGGGTAAGGCGCCCAACGTCATGTTCGAGCGGATATCGCAGCACTTTCGAGACACGTAAGTAACTTGTTGGCCACCATTTGCACAATGCCGCCGGCACCGCCCCTCGGCGGCCTGTCAGCCCCTGTGCCTTCATTTGAGCCTGCAGCTGCATACCTAGGAAGCCAGTGCCACCATGAGGAGAGGCAATGATGTCTGCGTGGTGGCTTGCAGGGGTCAGCGTGTGCACCTGGTAGCCGTGGCTGCCCTCACCAACGTGGCGCTGCTGCTGATGCTCTACCCCGAGGTGCTGGGCATGGTGGAGGTGGTGATTATGGGTACGTACCTTGCCAGACAAGGTGGTAATCATGAGTGTGAAGCTCCGGTGGCGCCCGAGGCCGCATTATGGACTGCGGTCCATGATGTGCAACCGAGGGCGTCTTCGTAACCCACGCCCCTGGCTGATGTCCTGTGGTTTTCGCAGGGCACCACTCAAGGCACGGCTACGGCTGTGCCCTTGAGGCCTGGGCGTATTTACTTATTTATACATGAGTGTGTACGTGGGCATTGTGGAGGTGGTGATCATGGGTGCGTATGTGCCTTGCCTGCCAGGGTGTGGAGACTCCCGCCCCACTGTCAATACTTTCTCCGGGCTTCAGATGCGGACCTACCAGCCCAGCCATGCTTCGCCCATTTCCATGCTGCCTTGTGGTTGTCCCGCCGGGCCCCCTTGCAGGTGTTTACTAATGTGCCTGTGCATTCTGTGATGCGGCGCACTCTCGCGACCCGGAACCTAGTTGGCTGCTAGCCAGACTGACCAAACTCGCTCTGGCTGCTTCTGGTGCAGGCGGCTGCATGGGTGTGGGTAACACAGGTGAGATTGTGGTGTCCTTGGTGGCAGCCGGATAAGTGAATAGCGAACGGTAAGGGCTAATGTATGGTATGCTCTGGTGGTGCCTCCTATTCGACTCCAGTCGGGCAAATCCAGCCCAGCATGACAACTATCTGCCCTAGAAGGCTCTTGTGGTTCGCCAGCCTGGCATTCCCCCTGGCCTCCCTACCTTCTCCTCCTCGGCACCTGCATTGTGTAGCCCTTGCTTCCAATGCACTGACACTGCCAAGTGCAGCCTGCAGCGCGGCCACCTGCGCCACACCTTGCCGGCTGGGGGCTCACCTGCCTGCGTGCTGTGCTGCTGCTGCTGCAGGGCCTGTGGTGGAGTTCAACATCCAGACCGACCCGGAGGCGGCCAAGGTGGTGTTTGAGAGCGGGGCACGGCTGACCATGGTGCCCCTGGAGGTAAGTAGGTGGGTGGGTGGTCGGGCACCTGGCACCTGGCTTGCTGTTGAAAGGCTGGTTGTCTAAGAAGCCCAGATGCCCATGGTCCCCGTGGAGGTAAGTAGTTGAGTGGTGGGTGGGTGGGTGGGTCAGGCACCTGGCTTGCTGTTAGAGGTGGGTGGTTATGCACGAAGCCTACCTGACGAGGGCTCCCCTGGACGTGGCATGTGAGTGGTGAGCCAAGCAGACTGTGGTGCTCCTTGAGGTGGACACATGGGTCTACCGGGCCCCAAGATTTGTTGGGCAGGTGTGGGTGGCTGGGTGGGCGAATAAGTTTGCATTAAGCTGTGCATAGAGGTGGTGTTGACCGTGCAGCCGGGCTGCGCAGCTGCCCAGGAGCCTCTGCAGGCGTGAGCTGGGCAAGCTGCACCTTGCCCTCCGCTGTGACATGGGCCGGCTGGGTCGGAGCAGACCATGCATGCATGCATGCATGCATGCATGCATGCATGCAGTGCCATGGAGCCCAGACTTTGCAGGCGCCAACCCCAGTGGCCTGGCAGGGTGGGGCCTCAACCCTGGGTTCTCGTTCCCACTCTTCGGCATTCACCGGCACAGCCATCTGCGGAGTTTGTAGCCTAACTGGCACCGCACTGCCACCTGGCACTGCTGGCCGACTTTGGGCCACCTGCCGTCCACTGTTTATCATGCCCAACAAACCACATCACATCACACTGTTTGGGTTCTCTGCGGTGCAGGTCACCCATACCGCCGTGGTCACGACAAGCATCCTGCAGCGGATCCGCACCCACCGGCCCTCGCCCTTCCTCACCCTCATGGTCACCCTGCTCATGTTCTTCGCGGACACATACAAGGCAGTGTTCAGGTGGGCAGGTGGTGTTGGGGGTGAGTGGATTGTCCATACTCTGCTTGGGGGTCCGCCTTGCAGCAGCTACAGTGGCTGGTGGGGGCCAGGAGAGGGGGGGGGGGGGGGCATTAAGCCCACCCCAGCCCACCTGGTATGAGTGGGTGTCTGTCGTTCACAGGCACCATCAGAGCTGCTGCCGACCCTCCCTCCTCCTGGCCGGCAGCAGATGCCGTTAGCATGGCAAGCCCGGCATAAGTGTGAATCAGGTGTGTGGTGTGCGCATAGATAGGTCAGCTGGAGGTGCTGAGATGCCTCACCCCCAACCGCCTGCAGGTTCAACGATCCGCCACTCCACGACCCCTGTGCTGTGGCATATGTAGTAGCACCGAAGATTTTCCAGGTAAGCCCTGTCTGCCTTGCCTGCGCGGCACAGCACACCAAGTGCTGCGTTTCAGCAGACCACGTGGTCATCCGTGATACTGTGAGCTGTTCATACTGAACTACTAGCTGTGATGCATAGTGGCGCAGGGAGCTGGCGCGATGATGCTTTGCAAAGTCTTATGAGTACCAATTGGGGCAGGGGCAACAGGTTTTGACTCCCTGCATGGTCTTGTGCAGGTGGAGCACCTCAGGGTTGATGTAGAGACCGGCAGCACACTCAGCGCAGGGCAGACAGTGACGGACATTTGGCACCAAAGCGGCCGGCCAAAGAATGTACACGTTTGCATGGTGAGCACACAGTTGTTGCCATCACTCGCTCCAGGGGTCGCTTATAATCCCAGCACTTCGCTTCTGGCAGGTTGCTGCGCTTGTTGTTACACTGTCGGCCTTGTGGTACCGCTGCATTGGCGGCTGCCAGGAACGGATCGGGCATGCCATTGGAAGTTTGAAGTGTCAGGTTTGCGCACAATGTACATGTACTAATGAACTGTCTAGACTGGATGCAAGGCATTCGACAGCACTGGTGTGAGCTTTTCTGAAGCCAGTGGTCTGTGTAGCAAGGTAGACGGCACAATTTCAGGAACTGCTGCTTAAGCACCAGTCTGGGCCACTTCTTAAAGATACTGATGGCGGCAGGTAGTCTAATCCAAGGTAGTCTAATCCAAGGTAGTCTAATCCACAGCTTAGCAATCCAGGCCTGGGTCTGGCAGGGCGGCGTGCAAGTGATGCTTGTGGTGTTTACAGATTGCCTGATTCGGGTGCTGCTTGCCTGCTGCTGACTGCAGGCTATGGATGTGGAGAAGTTTTGGGAGATGATGATTGATGCCATACACCGGGCTGACTTGGTGTCGCCGCTTAACAAGGACTGACTGTCCAGCAGAAGGCAAGTCTTCGTCTAGGTTAGCTAGAGCGGAAAGGGAAATGTTCTAGTTTTGACTAAAAGGGAAATAAAACAAACGTAAGCATTGACGACAGGCTTAAACTGCCATCAGCAGGCAGGACTAGCGTGCCCGGTTGCCCTCCCCGTATCATTCAGGGCAAGCATGCATGAGCGAACGAATGCGTGAATGAGCAAGGCTGCAATGCATCCCAAGCAGCAGCCTGGGAACACGGTATGGTCAGCCAAGGGTAAGGGAAAAGTCAGCCATGAAGTAAGAATCAAATGGATGACAATGCGAAGAAAGAGCCTATGCCTATGATGCACCTTCATGCAACAACCGGCCTGCGACCATTATGATGCCAATGCAGCGTGGGAGACGGGGGAACCACAGATGCAGTGTCTTTACGTGGCCCCACATTGGGGCTATAACTCGACCAAGTGAATCAAACTCCCAAGTGAAGCAGCTTGCACGGATACGCAGCAAGAAATTGGTTTACGCTCATGCAAGGATAATGAATTGCGGTGCGCCGTGCTTTGTAGTCGTGCCTCAAGTAGGAAGGAAAAGGACAGCCTACATGCCAGCTAATGCTGTTGAGTCCACATTTGAGTTTATTCCATCTAAGATCAACGTGTAGAGTAGAACAGCGCTCCTAAAGCCATCAGCCCAGCTGCCCCTGCCGGGTCACCCACCTACCAAGGCCTTCTACCAAGGGGTGCTGCCTAGCCTAAGCGCAGCATTTTCCGGCCGCTGTTGCTTGAGGATGAGCTGCTGCTGCCTCCGCTGCACCTGCTGCACGAGGCGGCGCAGTAGTTGCCCTTGACCAGCCAGTCCTCAGAGCACTTGCTCCAGGCCTGCAGCTCAGCAGGGACAGGGTAGAACTGGGGTCAGCAAGCTGAGCCATGTGCAGTTTGTCATACGCCGAGGCGGGGAGGTATGTTCTTGGTAGAGGTAATCGCTGACCCGCTGGCAGGACCCTACGAACAGAACAGGCAGCTGATAGATGAGCCACGCAAACCCACCTTCCACTGTGAGCAAGGGTAGTTGCCGGGTGGCGCCACATCTGCACACCCTTGGCTACCGCCGTTGCTGCTGCCAGAACTGCCGCCGCCATTGCTGCTGCTGCTGCTGCCACTGCCACTGGATGGGGGTGCGTTCACCGACATGGAGGGCGCACCGCTGCTGGTACTGTTGCCGCTGCTGCTGCTGTTCTTGCTTCCTGAGCTGCTGCCGCCATTGCCGGGGGTGTCGCTGGTGACCAGCATGGGGTCTTGCTCCCCGGAGAAGGCAGTGACCTGCACCCATGCATGGCATGGCAGTGTTGCTGTTCAGCAGTTCCTTCGAGGCTCGGTGTGGCGTGATGGGACCTGCCTTGTCAGTCTCATGGTCTTGGCCCTTCCGAGCCCTGCTGTTTTGCGGTTTGTGTGCTTATAGTCGTGTCACCAGGCCTGCTTCGCGCCTTAACTTGCTGCGCCACAGTGGCAGCCGGGGTGCACATGCAGCTGCTGCAGTCCTGCCTCCTACTGCATTCATTACAGCGAGTTAAACTGTGCAGGAAGACCGCACCCGGTGCCACCCACCTGCTGAACGGCTGGGTCGTTGATGGCGAACTGGGCGCCAGTGTCAAACTTGACCTGGGTGACGCCGTTGCTACTAATGCCGCCATTCTGCTTGATGACGCCGTTTGCAGTGACCTGCGCCAACGTAGGTGTCGGTTACATGACTTTCTCGGTGCACTGGCAGGGCAAACCCTCCTGACCAGCTGTAGGCGGCAGCTTTTTGATCTGTGAAAGGAGTCCGCCAAAGATCCAGGGAGACATAGGCGGGCCACATGTAGTGGTAGTGCGGGACACGGAGTTTTGATTAAGCCTCCAGCTTACCTCGCTCCCGTCGTCAGTGGTGATCTTGAAGTCCAAGGGTGGTGAGGGTGCGTTGCTGAGCTCCCAGGTTGCGCCCCAGGAGTTGGTCAGTGGCTGCCAGGAGCCGCTGTTGCTGCCCTTCACCTGCACCGTCTTGACGGCGCCCCGCCCTCCAGTGTCCTGCACCATGGCACGGGGCAGGGGCGGGTGAAGCATGAAGGGCAGCCTGGGTGCACTGGTACACAGGCCAGCCAGCCGCTGCAGGATGCATGGACTTGACGGGCAGTCCATCATGGAGGTCGAATCTGCCATGCCGGTCAACTAATAATAGCACACACAAAGCTTGTTTTGCAGGGAAGCTGCAGGCATGGCAGCCAGTCGTGCCTGCTCACTGACCTGGATGTTTAGGCGCAGCCAGCCGTTGGAGCCTGCAAAGTCCAGGACTGACACCTGGACGGACTCGGGGGGTGCACACTCCACCCGCCGGTAGGTCACCTTGATGCGGCCGATGTCGGGGTTGGCCATCTGCACGCCAGCACACAGGGGTTTATGGGACCTCAACTTGATGGGAAAACGTGCAACACATTTTGACATGTGCTGCCAGACAGCGACGTGCATGCCATGCTGCGTGTGCACTGGTCTGTCTGAAGCGTACTGCTGCCTCCGAGGTTTGGGTTTTGTGAACGTAGTTGGATTAATGGTCACATGCAGAGCGCGGAAAGCCGCACATACCACGCCAACACGATAATGAGCTAAAGCAAAGCTAAACTCTTTCGCCATCTTCGCTGTCACAGCCACCCACCTTGGCAAAGGCCAGGCTCTGCACATCAATGTGGTTGGCCTCGCACTCGGGGCACACGTCAGAGATCATGACCAGGACAGACAGAGGCTTGCCCTTGGAGTCCTTTTGGCAGACGTCTGCACAACGGGGAACTTAAGCGCCGGAGTAAGTTTGTCATCCTGTAGTTGCTGCTCTCTACTCCCATGCAGCAGGAGCCCAACACTGCATGCCCAGCCTAGACAACTGGCATCGGCAATGCGCAACCTCCTAGGGGCTGCATGGCCACCCCAAGATGCCTAGGCTCGTCCCTCCTCACCAGCTCCGTCTATTTCCCTCCTCCAGGCAACCCACAAGCCACATAGGTAACTTTCCTTGACTCACCCTTGCCACTCATGTCTCCCTCGCACTGGATCTGGAAACACTGCCCGCAGCCCTTGAGCGGGCCCGCCTGGGCAAAGCTGTTGGACGGGCTGAGTGCGGCAACGGAAAAGTAGGGGTACTGGTCCTTGGGGATGCTTCCGTACCCACAGGCCCCCTGCATATGAGCAGGGCAAAGCCGTCTTATACAGGTGGAGAGTTGAGTTACACAGCAGGGTGACGGGCGGGGAAGCCTACAAAGCAGGGCATGCACTGAACCGGTGTCATGCTATCCAAACCCATTGCCAGGACTTCTCTCCACCTCATAGCTCACATCCTTGGTGCCAAAGCTGGGGTTGGACGCCTGCATCCCATCTTGTTTGCCACCATAGTGGGTAATAACTGCATATCAGCACACAAGGTGAGTATGTCAGAAAGAGGCGTTTTGTGCCAGTTCCAGGGGAACGTTGACCAACGGGCGGCCAGTCTGACTCGTCACGCCGGCCCTCCCGTTGGCCAGAACCTTGAACCCAAGCAGTGGCAACGGTCCTATAACAAGTTCGAGCATTTGCCAGGGCCTGCACCGCTTACTCACATCCAGACTGCCAGTCTGACAGGTCCTTGACGGCGGCTGCTGGGCCGAAGAGCCCGCTGATCAGGACGACCAGCTGCAGAGCTACAAGTAAGCTACAGGGTGCCATCGCCGAAGCCACAAGCTAGGGAGCCACCAGCCGGCCTTCAGGAGCTGTCGAGTGGCGGCTGAAAAACGTCTTACTACGTGAATGGCTGATAAAGGAAGCCTTGTCAAAAATGGAATAGCCAAGGGATTAAGAATCCAAACAGCAGTATTCCGTGCGAGGTTTGCCCGTCGTGTATAGCCTTCATCAACGGTGGCGGGAGCTTATGCCAGCCATTATCAACTGCTGTGACCTCTGCATCAACTCATTACCAACTGCCAGCTTCGCCTGCAGCCTGCAGCCTGCGAAAGATGCGCATGTAATGAACAAGGTCGTACCCATGCGTCACCCATGGGTAGTGGCCAGTGGTCGCAGATATGCACTGCTCATGATCATGAGCAGCACTGCTCAGCAGCCTCCAAGCCCATGGGCTGGTCAAGGTCAGGTGGCTGTGCACTTAGTAGGGATCGATGATCATCAGGCAACCACAAGCAGCCCTAACAACATTTGCCCTTCATCACAGTGCAACTCGGAGAGTGCATGGGGGATTATTGTCATTCAGATGTGTACCATCATTGCCCACCATCAACTGTGCAAGTGCTGACCACCGCTGGTGAGGTGCACCTTGCATGATGGGAAGTATTTGCACGCTGCTCAGCAGACCTGACATCCCAGTGTGGACAGGACAACGCTAAGCTTCAGCCGTGCTGGCTGTCGCGCCACACACCCCAGGTGAGGTGAGCAATCCTGGGGATCTCCATGCCAGCTGCTGACGACTTCACTGATGCATGCAAAGTTGTCTGGGAACAATGCTATGCCTGTTTATCAGATTGCTGAGGAGGGCATGCAGCCGCCAGTGCAGGCTGGTACACTGGAACAAAGTCGTCTGCAGGCACGCATATGCTGGATAGGCTTGATGATGTGGCTCATGTTCCCTGACCGGCGATACACCCCCCTCGGACCCTATTAGGGTCTGTTAGCTGGCATTGAAGGGTTTTGCTACTCACCACTGTACGATGCGCCCGGTGTTGCAATCCAGTGGTGCTGGGCAACAGCCACATTCGTTGAGCAGGGTTCCCAGCTCTCGCTGGGCTGTGCCCTTACCAAGCAACCTCACAAGGCCAAAAGGGTACGCCTAACCGGTACATTACGCCCACGCTCTGCCCTGCTATATCTCTTCCCCCTCCCTCCTAAGGCGAGAGACCCCTCCTCGAGGCACGCCCCTTGTGCCTCCTACACATGGTTTCAGCTGAGGGCACTGCTTGGACAATCGCTCGCAAAGCGAGAGGTCCCCAGTTCGACCCTCGGCCACCCTCGAGGGGGGTCCCATGTATTGGGGAGGGGGGAACATATAGCAGGGCAAGAGCGTGGGTGTAACGCACCGGCCACGCGTGCCCCTTTGGCCTGCTACACACAAGGACCCAGTTTCCCCAGTGGCCAGTTTCACAGATAGCCTTTGCCAAACTCCATGCCTATATAGGCATATATGCTCGATAGCATTGATATTGCTAGCCATCACGGCACCAGCGGGGTGTTATCAAGCATGTCAGCAAGCACTGCAGCTCACCTGTGCTGCCTCGTTGCGGTGTTCCTGGAAAACCCTGGCCACACTTAAAAACGAAAGCAGTGCATGCAGGTAAGCTCAATAGCGCCTGATTCACTGCACCACTGCACCCAATCAATGCAGCGCCCCAAAGGTCGATAAGGTACCTCTTTTGTTGGCCTCAGTCTAGAGCTGACCAATGTGTGCACCCCAGCAGCACTGAACGGTTCATCTGGTAGGCTAAACACTGCCCAGTAAGCCCCTGCGTCGTAGCAGGGAGCACACCAACTCACGGAACCACCTCAGGTATGAGTCCCCTTCTCGCCCAGTGGCCTTAGCTTCTCTCGGGGAGAGAATTACTGGATCAGCACTCAGGCAAGACTTAGGCACATTCTGCATCCAGCCCTAGGGCCTGTCAGTCCAGCTCAACTCTCACACCCTGTTCGCACTACCTGCCACCCATGCTATACATAGAGCAAATAGTCCAAAGCAAGATATGACGGTACCGGTCTGGCCAGGGTCGGACCGTCGTACATGGGCTGAATCAAAGCTGGCATCTCCCGCCCTGCATGACTACTCTCCAACTGTGGCTGTCCTTATCTTTCTGGCTTGGTTTGTCTTAGGTAGGCGACCAATTAGATAGCTGTAAGGGGTTCTCTATAGGTGGTATCCCTGTCCTTACAGGCAGCAATATTCCTAGTGCACTTGCCGGCTAAAGACTCTGGCAGCTGAGCTTGGCCACCATGGCGTCTAGCATGTTGTTTGCAGCGCTTTTCGCACTAACCAGCACAGCCATCTTCGTATTGCCTGCCGCCGCCGTTCAGGGACTGACTGGCTGGGAGGCAGGATGTGAGTGTCGTGCATATTGCTGGATCCCTCGCCTTCAACTAGCGAGCTCATCTGAACTGCAATGCTTGAAATTAGGCAGCCAGCCCCACATACATGGAGAGAGGCGGCCACTGGGACACAGAGTTTTAAGTTACTGTTTACCTTCTGTGCTGAAGTCATCACCCACTACGGGGGCAAGCAAGATGGCATGCAACCTTCCAACCCCAGCTTCGGCACCAAGGAGGTACGCGGCCTTGAGCGTCGTGAAGCTATATTCAAAGCAGCCATGCGCCTTAGCCCTTGCTGTTTCTCTCAGCAAGCGCCCACCTGATTAGCCCCTGCGGCCTTCTTGGGTTCCTGTTCCTTTTTATCCCTGTGCAGTGTGCCCTCATGCTCGTCCATGCACAATAAGCATATCACCGCTTGCAGGGTGCCTGCGGGTATGGCCTCATTCCCAAGGACCAGTACCCCTACTTCTCTGTCGCCGCGCTCAGCCCCTCCAACAAGTTCGCCAAGGCCGGCCCACTCATGGGCTGCGGGCAGTGCTTCCAGATCCAGTGCCAGACTGACATGGACGGCAAGGGTGAGCCTGGGCCTGGCAGGACGCTGTGGCAGATCAAAAGGCTTGGGCGTGACTCCCCTATCATCATGCCCCTCCTGCTGGCTACGGATGCAGTGATGCTATGCAACGTGCAGCGCAAGGCCGCATGGGCGTACTGGCCTGTGTAGAAGAGCAACAGGGTGTCCATGTTAGCATTGTTGCAGAACGCAGTGCATGCGCATGCGCTGACTCATATCAAGCTCTCAATGTAAAACGCGCTGCTGCTACCTCGCTGCGCAGATGTTTGCATCAAGGACTCCCAGGGCAAACCCAAGTCCGTGCTGGTCATGATCTCTGACACCTGCCCCGAGTGTGAGGCGGAGCACATCGATGTCCAGAGCCTGTCATTTGCCAAGGTGAGGGCCTTAATGGGATCACCACAGAAGCACTTGGAAGGCGCAGTTGCCAATACAAGGCTCGCTGAGTAGGCTACACATGCTTGCGCGCTAGAGGCATGTCACTGCGGTGGCTTCCCGTGCTGCCCGGTGCTCAGCATGGAATTTGGGTATATTACTGTCTTGAACAGGAGCAGCTCAACCGTTCACCCCGCTTGCCTCTGCAGCTTGCCAACCCCGACATCGGGCGCATCAAGGTGACCTACCGCCGCGTGGAGTGCGCGCCTCCCCAGGACGTCCAAGTGTCAGTCATGGACTTTGCCGGCTCCAACGGCTGGCTACGCCTTGTCATTCAGGTGAGTGGGCGGTTGGTCAAGCGTAGCTCATCCTCATTCCACTGGTGAGGCCATTTAGCTCGTGGGTGCCTTGAGGTGTCAAGGCACCAGCTAACTGTCCCTATGCTGTGTGTGCGTATGTGTGTGCACAACTACATGCTCCGTGGCCTTGTGCTGGCTGGCTAGGCTGGAAACAGCAGGCTGGGAGGGCGAGGCCGCCAGCTGACGCGAACCTCTCTCCTCTCCGCCTATGCCATGCAGGACACCGGCGGGCGCGGGTCGGTCAAGTCTGTCAGCATCAAGAGCAGCAGCAGTGGCAGCTGGGTCAAAATGAGCAACACCTGGGGGGCCACCTGGGAGCTGGGCAGCGCGCCCGCGCCACCCCTTGACTTTGTGGTCGAGACAGAGAATGGGGATCAGGTGGGGCTGTTCTGGGCTCACCAAATTGCCATGACCGGCCCACATATGCAGACAACGAGCTGCTTTAAGCTCGTGGGGTTTCAGTTTGCCGCAACAACCCATCGGTGTTGCTAAGCAAACCAAGGCAGGCACGGCAGTGCCCCC
>BBXU01002084.1:0-72678 GCA_001598975.1 Parachlorella kessleri
CCCCCTCTCCGTCGTGCGTGGTGTGTGGCTGCTGCCAGCCACCTCTCTTGGGCTCCTTGGACATGTGTGTAGGCTCAGGCCACAGGTCAATGCCCGGAGGTTCTCTGAGAGCATACTGCTGCCCTCTGCCGCAGGTCACTGCCACGGGAGTGATTCGGCAAAACGGCGGCATTAGCCTGGGCAAAAACGGCAACAGCCTGCTGAACTTCAGCACTGGGAAGCAGTTTACCATCAACGATCCGGCCGTACTGCAGGTGCGTCCGCGCGGCTTGTAGTTCCTTTGCATTGTCGATGTGTGTTAGCATGTGTGCACTCCAGTCAGCTGGCATTATCGCTCCTTGTAGCGCTAGCAAGCAAGCCTGTGTGATGGCATACGGCAGGCGATGAAAGCTCATCTACCGAGCAGGTCGTGTGCACTCCAGTCAGCTTGCATTATCGCTCCTTGTAGCACTAGCAAGCCAGCCTGCGTGATGGCATACGGCAGGCGATGAAAGCTCATCTAACGAGCAGGTCGTGGAAACTGGCTGGTAACTTGCAAGGGTATCTGTTACTTGGTGATGTTGTGCAGGTGAAAGCCTTCTCTGGTGAGCAGGACCCCATGCTGATCACCAGCGACACCCCTGGCAACGGCGGCAGCAGCAACAGCAGCAGTGGCGGCAGCGGTGCCATGTCTGTCAACGCGGGTTCTGCTGACTGTGCTAGCTACAAGAGCGACAGCAGCACCAACAGCGGCAGCAGCTGTAGCCAGAGCTGCACTGATGTGGTCCCCAAAGGGCCCACCCCCTGCTCCCAGTGGAAGGTAAGCCTTGCGACCGGTGTTCTTCCTACACTGACCCAGTGCAGTGCGGTTGGATGCTTGGCAGAGGATGCCAGGTAACAATGCCCGCCCTGCGAGAGCTACGGGACCTCCGTGGCTGCTGCGAGCAATACAGCGCGGCCGCTCCGCCGCGGACCACAACACCTGTCATCACCAGCAGCTTGTCAGATTGCGTGGCTTTACTCCCCCCCAGCCTTCGTGCTGCTGCAGGCGTGGGGCAAGTGTTCAGACGACTGGATTGTGAAAGGCCAGTTTTGCTCAGCTACCTGCGGCAGGTGCTCCACTGGTGCTAGCAGCAGTGGAGCCACTGGTAGCAGCAGCAGCAGCAGCAGCCCACTTCCATCCCCCAAGGCGGGCAACAGCCCCTCTCCATCCCCCAAGGCGGCCAGCAGTCCATCTCCATCCCCGAAGGCCGCCAGCAGCCCACCTCCATCCCCCAAGGCGGCCAGCAACCCCTCTCCGTCCCCGAAGGCCGCCAGCAGCCCACCTCCATCCCCCAAGGCGGCCAGCAGCCCATCTCCATCCCCCAAGGCGGCCAGCAGTCCTGCACCGTCACCCAAGGCATCCAACGCCCCCGCGCCTTCTCCTAAGCCAGCTACCAGCCCCTCCCCATCTCCCAAGGTAGCAAGCAGTCCACCTCAGCACAACAGTGGCCGCAGAATGCTGCTCTTGCGGGACTGAGTGGGCAAGCCTTGTTGTGTGGAGGAGTTTGGAAGGAGTTTCCTGCTTTCTTCCTGGAGCGTTTGAAAGCAAAGTGAGGAAAAGCAGTTGAGTCAGTTGAGTCCCTACCTCCCCAAATATGTATGACCAGGCCTGGCACTATTACTTATCATGCGCTTTGTCGTGTTGTTGCTCCTTGCACTTCATTGAACCTGCTCTTTCTTACTATGTCTTAAGCTTGCATTAATTTTGGGTCTGTTGATTACAGCCTTTGCACTATATTGATTGCACCATGTTGTGATTGCCTGTGCTTCTTGTATTGCCTGTGCCTTCTTGTACTGCTTGTGCTCCTCTACTGCCTGTGCGTAATTGTTGCGTACTGATGTTTTATACCTGGTGCGGTATATATCACTGCAGACCTGCTCTCATGCAGTCTGGGGCCTGCAGGAAGCACATGGGTGATGATGCTGCCGCCCCATGCTATGCACCTGTCTGTCGCATAACTATATTTGGCTGTGAGCCGCATTGAGCCAGTCACTTTGTGTAAGTATGGCTTACACATTCGCCATGACGAGTCCAACAAGAGGAGGCAGCCCCAAACCTGTGTGGATGGACGAAGTGTAAGGAGGAGAACCCTGCAGGTTACCCTGCACTCAGGCTGAGAAGCGATCCTGGTGCCTAGTGAGGTGATGGCAAGGGCCACATGCACCCAAGAGGCATCTTTGTGCTTGCTGCAGCCAAATTTATGTGTAGATCAAATGCACTCTCAATAGCACACCGGCCTACAACCCATTCCACCATTCTGCCCACAGTCATCCTCAAGTGCCCCATGCGTGCGGTGCTAAAGCAGAGGGGCGCTGCTGTAACCCGGGGCTTGGTGCAGATTGATGTGTCAGTCCTATGGATACGGAATTCTGTAGGCACATGCACCAATCCATGCTTGTCACCCAGGCGGATCAGTCATGCATTCAGAGTGAGGCCAGCTGCTGCCTCATCCGGGGCAACCAGTAACATATGGATACAGGACAATAGGTAGATGGCTGATGGGCATGCGTCACAACCCACAGTGCCTTGGGGCACACGAAGCAATCCGGCCCTTCCAGCAGGGGACTGAGAAGCCTGGACTGCTACTGGTAATGGCACTCACCCCGTTTTGCATATAGCTGTTTGTGGGGCTGCTTTCCAGCACACATGGGCACAAACCCAGTCCATGGTGTGCACTGCCATCACACAAGCTTGTCAGTGCAGGTGTGAGTTGTTGCATAACACTGCTGCTTAGCCTTGCCAACCTACCCCCTTGACTGGCCACCGTGTTGCGCATGACCGCATGCCGTGATGGCAAGCCCTGCACATGGCCTTCAATTGCAGCCTGCCTAGGCCTGGCCATGGCAGGACCAAGGAGGTCAGACTCGTTGGTTTAGGAGCAGTTTTGTGCGCATGCTTGTTTCCGTTGGGCAAATGGGGCTCGGTCTGTCAGGTAGGCCCAGCTGTCTGGCAAGGGTCGGGCAGACGCCCTACCATGGCTGAAACAGGCTGACACTTCCCGCCATGCAGCACTTGAAAGCTCTCCCATTCGTGGCCTAGATAACTTATATATCTTACTCTTCTCTCTCCTGCACTCTCTGTACTACTTAGCTAAAGAACTAAATTCCCTTCCTTCCCCACTGCTAGTACTTTCAACGCCTGTTTGTCCAGCACTCTCCTAGCACTGTTTTTTTACTTCAGTGTTCCAGCATGGTAGCTAGCACGTTACTTGCAGCACTCGCAATGCTTGCCAGCGCAGCCGTTCACATCAAACCGGTTGCAGCTGTCCAAGGACTGACCACCTGGGAAGCCGGATGTGAGTGGAGGCAGTGTTGACAAGCGATGTTCGAGTAGAAAGCAGCCAAGCCGCGCTTAGAGTTGGCGAGTCTGGGACGCAAAGCCAAACCGTCACTATGTGCGCTGCTATGCAGTTATTACACATTATGGGGGCAAGCAAGATGGGATGCAGCCGTCCAACCCCAGCTTCGGTACCAAGGAGGTACGCAGCCTTGGCGGTGCGGAGGCACCTGCGTTCCATCCTGCGTGTTTAAATCTTCATCGTTGGTGCTTGGCTAATTTGTGGGTACTTGCCTCACCTGGGAGATGTGCATGGTCTTGCTGTGCAGGGTGCCTGCGGGTATGGCCTCATCCCCAAGGACCAGTACCCCTACTTCTCTGTCGCCGCGTTGAGCCCCTCCAACAAGTTTGCCAAGGCCGGCCCACTCATGGGCTGCGGGCAGTGCTTCCAGATCCAGTGTCAAACCGACATGAGTGGCAAAGGTGAGCCTAGGCGAGACATATTATGCTTTTGCAGGACTGTGATGCCACATGGGTGCACCGGTGTCGTACTGAACTTGCACATTATCCGCACTGCAAGAAGCCTGTTGAACTGCTTCCCTTGGCAGGCGGCGCTGGATGGTTGTCTGAAGCTCTTGGATCGGTCTAGCAGTGTTATGCGCTGCCCCTGCTCCCATGCAGATGTGTGCATCCAGGACTCCCAGGGCAAGCCCAAGTCCGTGCTGGTTATGATCTCTGACACCTGCCCGGAGTGCGAGGCGGAGCACATAGATGTGCAGAGCCTGGCATTTGCCAAGGTAGGCATGAGAGAACTTCCGAAGGCCAAGGTCGGCTTGCGAGAAGGCCAGGGTTGTTGCAGCTGGCAGATAACAACAGGAGGCTTGTCTGGCTGGTCATCTTGGCAGAAGCTTGCTGTTGCCAAAACAGGGACGCCTCGCTTGGGATTTTTGCTGACTGCCCATTTAGCTTCCACGCAAGGTCCATGCAGCGAGCCCTACCGTGCCTGACCACTTTTGCCCTGCCTCGTTTGCTCATGCAGCTTGCCAACCCCGACATCGGCCGCATCAAGGTGACCTACCGCCGCGTGGAGTGCGCGCCTCCCCAGGACATCCAGGTGTCAGTCATGGACTTTGCCGGCTCCAACGGCTGGCTGCGCCTCGTCATCCAGGTGGACAGTGGCTTGCAGCGGACTACATTCTTTCATGTTTTCGGTTGCTCCTGCTATGCTGGTCAGTACCTGGTGGAATGGACAAGCTGTCACTCTTTTCCATACATTTTGTGTGCCCTTCTCAGCTTTGCTGTGCGCCAGGTTTGGCAGCCTCTCAGGTCGGATTCGCTCTCACACTCGAAATGCTGACGCAGGTGTTTCCAAGCCTGTTTTACTGCCCATTTACAGGACACTGGCGGCCGCGGCGCGGTCAAGACTGTGAACGTTAAGAGCAGCAGCAGCGGGACATGGGTCAACATGCGCAACTCCTGGGGCGCCACCTGGGAGCTGGGCAGCGCACCCGCACCTCCCCTTGACTTCAAGATTGAGACCGACGACGGGGACCAGGTGGGTGATGTCACTTGCTTCTGCTTATACCAAGCTTTGTGTGGTGCTTCACTAATGACGGTGCAGACTCCAGGCAGTGATGTGGCCTTTCCCACCTCGATATTTAATGGATGTATGCAAGGTTGTGTAGCACGGTTCTCAAAAGGTGGACTTTGCCTGCTTGGGCATGCGGCAGCATTTAGCGAATCTTATCCTAATGTCAGGTGTAGGCACGGTAACAGCTCAGAATAATATTACTGAGACCGTCACTGCCTGCTGCAGGTCACTGCCATGGGCGTCATCAAGCAGAACGGCGGCATCAGCCTTAGTAACAACGGCAACAGCCTGCTGAACTTCAACACCGGGAAGCAGTTTGCCATCAACGACCCCGCCGTAATGCAGGTGGGTGTGACCTTATACTTTCTTTTATTAGTGCAGAGGCTACCATGCGCTGCTGAACTTGGCATATCGAATGTCTGGATAATTCATCCCAAGCATTCTCCTGCCACTACCTGTTGGAGGATGGAGTTGTCAGCGCTTCCGGCCGCATGGCATGCTGCAGGTCAAGGCCTTCTCCGGGGAGCAAGACCCCATGCTGGTCACCAGCGACACCCCCGGCAACGGCGGCACCAGCAGCAGCAGCAGCAGCAGCAGCGGCAGCCCCACCATGTCCGTCAGCGCCTCCCCTGCTGATGACAGCACCGGCTGCGCCGAGTACAAGTGCGATAGCAGCACCTCAAGCGGCGGCGGCGGCAGCAGCAGCGGCTCCAGCCAAAGCTGCACTGACGTGGTCCCCCAGGGGTCCACCTCCTGCTCCCAGTGGAAGGTAAGGATCCTGTGGTGAACACCGTGCATCTTGGTTTACATTGCCCTGATATTGTTGGCTGATGGAAAGACTGCAGTCATGGGCGGCTGGCCGGTCGGCTGGTGCTGAGCTAACATCACCCACATATAGGAGGGCTGTGCTCCTCCAGCTTTTTACTAAGGAACAGCGCTGCAAGTTGAGAGGTACCACTCATCATAATGGGATAATGTTGCACACCTGATGGTTGCTGCCTCTGCCTTCCCGTGCTGCAGGCCTGGGGCAAGTGTTCTGAGGATTGGCTGGTCAAGGGGCAATACTGCATGGCAACATGCAGCCGCTGCAGTGGATCTAACAACAGCAGTTCACCTTCATCACCCAAGGCGGGCAGTAGCCCACCTCAGCACAGCAGTGGACGCAAACTACTACGGCAAGGGTAGTGAGTAGAAATGTGTGTATGGACTGGGAACGTAAGAAAAGGCAGTGCAGCAGCTTGATGGGCAACGCCCTTGTCTGTGAAGATTCTAGAGAAGTCATTTGACTTAGTTCTGCATGTAGCTCCATGACCATTACAGAACCAAGTGCTAGTTAGTAGCTAGCGCTCAGGCTGGAGAACCACCTCCGTAGCTTAATAACAGCCCCTCAGTACTGCGTATCACTCCTTTCAATTGTGTTGCGGTCCTCTACATTCCTTGGGCCTTCTCCTCTTTGCTGCAAGTTTATTATGCATCTACAATACCTGTCTGGTCCGTGTGGTCTCCTATGTACTTGGTCGTCTCCCATGCACTTGTCTTCTTTGTCAGTTCCAACCCGCCCCCTGCTATCTTGGTTCCAGCAGGAGCAGGAAGGGTGCTGGATAAATGTGTCATGTTCTGTCATTTCCAATTTCTTGTCTACCATCCTTTCCGCCCCAATCCTCCTTGCATACCCTCCCGTCCGCATTGCTAGTTTTGTACAAGTAGTACAAAACACATTGATGGCTTCTTGGCAGTTCACACCAGTGTGGTTATATATTTACAATGAATGAGAGTACTATTAGTAATGGGCATGAAGAGTAGCAAGTCAGACAAAGACGCACGAATGGCTAGTCTCATGGTCAGTCAGCAAGTCCAAAACTACAATAACCATACTAAATTCCAGACATTGCATTTCTTGCTTACCAGTGAAGGTAGAGACAGGAGGAGAGAGAGATTGAAGAGGAGAGATAAATACAAGACAAAAGAGCAGAGAGAGAGGTCATTCACCAATGCAGGCTGCTGGTTTTGGTGCATGTCTTGAAAAGCACCACAGTCCAAAGCCGCCTAAATTTCATGTCAGAGCACCATCCAATTGTAAAAGGGGGCCAAGCCACAGCTGCCACTGCTGCAACGCGAGTCAAGCCTGACACGTTAAGGTCACCCACAGACTGCCTATCAAACTAGCCAGGCTGGGAGCTCCTGGGTTACCTGCCTACAAGCCTAAGATAGCAGCTGCGACAATATGCAATGTTTTGCAAAATTCAATGCTGTGCCAAACCCCACGTCGGCTTGGCAGATGGATACCAGATGAAGTTGAGAAATCTTGAGCTTACTAGCGGTTTACGTAGGCACCGTCTCGGGCAGAGTCCAAAAGCCACAGGACTTCTGGCAATACAGCTGCAGGAACACCAGAACACTGCTGTCTTAGCGCTAGCCTGCCCCGCGGTGTAGTGGAAACCGAAGTACGGCTGTCAGGAGGGATGGTATGGCTATCCGCCTGCCCACTGCCCTGGTGCTGAAACCCAGACAGGTTGGTAGTAAACCAGTATGCAAAGCCGTAAGAAGCAGACCAGGCAAAAAAAAGAGAAGACTGTCTCCCTCCCTCTGGCTGGGCTGCTGAGCCCAGTCCCCTCGCTTACCTGCTCGTCAGCGGGTGCGTCAGCAGCCAGGCCAATGCAGGGGCTGCAGAGCTCGCTCCAGTCAACCTCCTGGGCGCTGCTGCTGGTGCCGTTGGCTGGCGGGGGCATGCTCAGGCTAGAAACGCCGCCAGACGCGGCATAGGTGTTGTACGTCTGGCCCAGGTTGGTCAGCGTCATCTGGGGGAGGTTCATCAAGTCATTGCCCTCCCCTGCACCCAGCACCGGCACACGGGTAAGGGTAGGCCTCCCAATGTGCTGGATTAACTAGCAGACTAAATATCTATCTGAAGCTGAGCATGTGCAAGCAAGCCTGCCTCGCTAACAGGCCTGATGCAGCAGGTACCTTTCCGCTCATTCGTCTGTCAGCTGGGCAGGGGGCACACCTATTCTAGTACAAGGCTGCGTGTGCTCCTGCCAGTCACACCCACCAGAGTCTCGACTCACCTAGCCAAACGTAGCTACCCACATCCAGGGAGAACCAGGCATAGCGCACGAGCCATGGCTGCGTGTCGGCCCACTCGATGAACTCCCTGCAGCAGCAGTCCAGGTGGAGTACGGAATGTTTGGCTTGTTGGGACACTCGAGCAGCCAGAAGTGGACTGGACTGGACTGGAAGCGGGCCTCCAGTGGTGGGGTGGGGAGCTATCCCGGCCCAAAGGATCAGAAGTGTATTCTTTGCCAACCCTCATGAAGCCTGCTGCGTGATTGCATCGAAGAAGACGGATACCTAGAGGCGATACAAGTGACAGGGCAGGGCAGCCTGCATCGGTAATGATGTATGCACTGCAGAGGCAATGCTCTGCAGGCTTGGCCGCACGCACCGTAAAAACTGGTCCGCGGTGGCAGCATCCCCATAGGGGCACGCAAACTCTGTCAGCCATACAGGCAGCTGGTACCTGCACTTGGCAAGAACAGAGCCGATGGGCAGTCAGGGGCTGGGAGCAGGCAGGCATCAACCTGCAGACCATGCACGATGTGTGCTGTCTATGCGGCTCCTGGACTACCAATATTACTGACATATCTTCAAGGCCAGCGTGCCTCCTGTTCCCACTCTATGTGACGCATGGCAGGAGCCAAGCTGGGCACAACAAGGCAGGCGGGGGGGGCACCCTGGTGGTGCTCATCCAGAGAAGCCAGAAAGGGTGGTGGCCAGAAAGGGTAGTGCTCGAGTGTGAAACTTCGGTCAAACTCACTTTTTGTACCACTTCTTGAGGTAGCCCTTGATCCATGCGATGTCGCAGCCGTAGTAGTGGGTGTTGATGAAGTCAAAGGTGCTGCAGCAGCAGGGCACACCCCCACCCCTCAGGCCTGTACTACCAGTCAGCGCCAGCGAAGCACTAGGCACCATGCATGCGTGGCATGACCACCCAAGCACAGTTGCTGCCCCGCTGTGGTAAGTGCCTCGCTGCTGCAGCGTGCTCACCCCTCGATAGTCAAGGCACCTTGCCTGTGCAAGGCCCCCCCCCTCACCAGCCTCCTATCCTCCCCATCAGCAAAGAGGTGCCTACTCTTAACGCAGGTGCAAGTACACCTCCTGCAGCCGTGGCTTCCCGCAAAAGATACCATCATCCCCAGGAGGCACAGCTCACCAGCCAGGGCAGCTGTCCAGGAAGTCCTCCATCCACTTGTAGGGGTCGGCATAGCGAGACGCGATGTAGTCGTTGCCCCCGCAGGGGCTGACAGCGGGGGAGCCCAGCTTTAGGCCCCTTGCCTGGGCAGCCGCCTGGATTGCGGGCCACAGCGCCTGCATATTTTGCAGGAAACATACGGCAAGCGCTGTGAGAACTGCTATTGCGTAATGGCGCATGCATGTGACAGGGTGCCTGGGCAGTGCAGAAGCTTCAGGAGCCTTATGTTCCTGTTGAAGACGAGGGGCGGCCCCGCATGTGGTGGTGAGCAAACCAACGACACACTTGTGAGTTGGACGTAGGAGCGCCGCTGGTGACTCACCGCTGCCTTCTTGAGCACACCTTGTGATAAAGAACCATTGACCAATGACCTAATGTGATGAGTTGTAGGAGCTCCGCTGATGACTCACCGCTGCCTCCTTGGGCCACACCTCCGACTGGCCCAGGTGGTTGGGCTCATTGAAGGTCAACAGATACTTGGCAGCGGTAGGGATGCTGCCCTGCAGCTTGTCGTCCACACCCCACCTGCGCCCAACAAGCAACCCCAGCCTTCACTTTCAGCACTTGCCTGCCCAGCGCAAGTGCAGCCAGGTTGATAGTGTGCACATTGGAATGAACGAGAGTTCAAGTGTTGCGATCGGTCTACACCTACGCATTGCATTCAAGACTAGTCTAGTCTAGTCTTACAGCTTTCCACCACCCTTGCGGGTCAGTCACAATCTTGTCACACCTAGAAATGAAGTCTCAACCAGGCTGCTACTAGGCAGGCAGTCACTACCGTTTGCTGCAGGCTGAACCAATGGATCCCCACCACAATGGAACGACCTTGGGTCTTGAAATCACAGCTAGGATTGACACACTGACAGTGACCGGTTTGATGGCATGCACCACTCGAGCGCTGCTAGCTGGCCGCCACCCCTTCATCACATGGCCCGCTAGCCCTCGCTTTCATGGATATGGAGACTTGAATCCTCAACTTGGGCGCCTACTCCAAGCCGCCCAGCTAGTATATCGGCTGGGGTTCGATCTGGGGCTGGGGTGCATGGGTGTCAGACGGGAAACTCCCAAAACCCGTCCAACCAGTGCACATGGGGAGTGGGATTAGGGAGCCCCAGTGCACACAGGAGGAGTAAACTCAACTCGCTCCCAGCACCACACAGTCCATAACCAATCGTGTTTAAGGTCCACGACCACGACCAAGCATTCAAGACAGGAGGCACAGTTTCTAAACAGGCCACTTGCTGCAGCTACAGTGGTGCATGACCCTGTGCTGCTGCCAGCCTGTGATAGTGCACTCACTTGCCCCAGAGCATGGGTACAAACTCGATGCCCTGCTCAGCAAAGTAGGCGGCAGCAGAGCTGGTCTCGGGCTCCAGCCCCCAGTTGGATACCTGAGACCAGGCATGGTGAAGTGGGTGACAAATTTTACGGGGCAAATGAGTGAGGGTTTGGTAAGCCCGCCCTAAGCGATTCCTTGACGGCCGTCGCAGCGGCATCAAGGACCCAAGACTGTGGAAACACCGCCATGTGAGCAATGGCCAGCAGTGCAGCAGCACCAGGTGCTCCACCACATGCACAAGATGCTGCCGCACGCCCTGTTACGGCAGTGCACGGAGCCAGCCAGGGCTTACCCACGAGATGCGGTCGAAGGGCACCAGAGGGTTGACCCCCAGTGACCCTCTAAAGTGCCACACAACTCCCCGCTTGGCCTGCACAGCAGGTATACAGGTACACTTTCTTACTTGTATGCGTCGACGACAGGTGTAAGGCAAAACACAGCTGTTGCCTGCAAGCACACCTGCTTGAGCTGCCGCCCAAGGCTACACTGCGCAAGAAAGGATGCCCAGGCAGCGCAAAAGCCACGGCACCAATGCCAGTAAGGCAGTACGCTCGGCCAGATGAGCAATGCGCATGCGACCTAACCGTGGGGCAGCGCTAGTGCTTCGGCCCCATACTGTACCAGGCTACAAACCCCCGGGCGGCCCGCCCTCATCAGGCGTGGGGAGGCTTGTGCCTGCATCAACACATATATCGGCAAGGGCCAGTGTTTGTCAGACTGAATTCTACCCACCCACCTGTGCAGGGAAGCTAGCAGCACGGGGGCTGGTCTGCCAGGTGTTGTCGCCACTGACTGCATCCTGGGAAGGGGCTGCGCTGTCAGCCGGCTGCGTCGCAGGGATCGCCTGCGGAGCAATGGAGAGAGTGACAGGGAGGCGAGGCAAGTGGCCTGGGGGGGCATTGCTGGCGGCTGCAAGCCCCCTATGCAACAAAACAACTGTCGCTGTACAATCAGACTATCTACTCCAGTGTTCACATAGCTGGGCTAGACTCTAGAGTGCCGCATAGCAAGGCCCTGCCAGCGTGGTGCAGCATGGCACAGCCAGGCTTGACTTGACTGAATACCAGTGCAGCACTGCAGCAACAGCGCTAATAGCTGCTATGTACCTGGTGTGCCTGGGAGTGCGGCTTGCTGGCTCCCTGCTTGCCTGCGTGGCACTTCACGTCTGCCGCCCAAGTGCAGCACTTGCACTTGCTGCTGAACAGCAGCCCGCTGGAGCATTTCAGTGCGCTCCCACTCCCAGCAGTGCACTGGAAGTACCCGGAGCAGTCCTTGGGGTCAGCGAAAATGCCGTCCTGCCCTTTCCCCGCACAGAAGCACGAGGCATCTCCTGCTGCACAAGCCTGCGGCACCACGCACGCTGCTCTGGGTAGCTCTCCCAAGTGGGCTGTCATCCACAAAAAACAATTGCAGCCGCCCTTGCTTCGCACTGGACCGGCAGTGTGGTTCGGCTCACCTTGGCGAGGCTGCATCGAAGTATTGCAATCAACAAGGGAAAAAGCAAGGCTTTGTTACTAACGTTGTGGTGGCTACCCATGACTGAAAGCCCCTCCCTGCACACAGCACATCTCCGGTTGCAAGAATTGAAGCTTGCACATCTCAACGCAAGGAAACGGTTCTCGTGCGCTGCCGACAGAGCAGACGACATGCAGATCCAGCTAGGGTTGGATCTCCATCAACAGATGTTAGAAACCTGCTGTCGCCTATCAAAGCAGCAAGCGCTTAAACATGTTTCAACCCAGTAAAGAATATCTTACCCTCCCGAGAGATGTCGAGGGTCTGACGGACCTTACTACCTAGGCTGTCCCCTAAGGGTGGCGGACAGCAAAAGGCCACCCTGCCCAGTAAACCACCAACCTACCCTGGCTGTATAAATGCTGAACATCAGTGGGATGCTTGGTCTCAGCTGCTGCACGATGGGGAGCCCTCTTGCGTTTGGTGCAGCATGCACCGCACGTTGGGCGCTGAGCCGCCAAGATGCAGGGCCAAGATGCAGCTGGGCTCGAAGGGCAGGTAGCAACAATATATATACGGCTTACAAGCACGATTCCTCCGTGCCATGCCCCCTTTTCCTGCACAGTCAGCGCCGCCGCGTACATCTCCTTGCAGTATGCATGCTGGGATGTGCTCTCCCCATTGCTCCTCAGTGAAGGCACTAAACGTCATCGATCTACTAAGCACTTAGTGCACCAGCCAGGAGCGTGTTGCACCCTTGAAATGCGCGCATGCAAAGTTTAGAGAGCAGTGCATGGCAAGCATGACCGAATGTGGTAAGTTGGACGATCCCAGGAATGACGCACACAGTACTGTGGCTTTGCCAACACCACAGGGCAGGCACACATTACACTGCTGCAAACCTGGACCCTCCTCACCTGCGCAGGTCATTCTGTACAAGTAGGATCGCAGAACAATGCTCAGTCCATAGCCTTGTTGCTTTGACTAGTTGCCGGTGCCCTGGCTGGCCACTGAGCCATAACTTGTAGTAACCCACCATTGTTGTTCAGACAACGGTGGAAAGGCTCAGCATGCATTCAGCAACCCTGGCAGCGCTGTTGCTGTTGTGCACGTCGATAGCACGGCAAGCCGCCGCGGTCAAGGAGCTCTCAGGCTGGGAGACAGGCATTTTGACACATTATGGAGGCAAGCTAGCGTCGGTGCTGCTTGCTTGCAAGCAGATGCTCAGCACCTCGGGAGGTTGAAACCCTATGGCAGCACTTGCCTGGTCCTGGGCTACCTTTCTTGTGCCAGTTCCATATGGTTTCTGTGCACCCCAACCCCTGGCAAGGTGCTCAGTCATGCCCACCATGCAGGCAAGCAAGATAACATGGACCCCAACGACCCAAGCTTCGGGTCCAAGGAGGTGCGGCACATGCTGGCTCTCCAGCACGCGCATGAGTGGCAGGCCTGCCCTAGGGCGCTGTAGCTGTCATGCATGTTCTGTTTATGAAATGCTTGTTGCAACAGTCTCCTACAGCTTAACGGGTCGGCTGCCAGTCTGCATGTGAAGGGTGCCTGCGGCTACGGTGTCATACCCAAGGACAAGTACCCCTACTTCTCAGTAGCCGCCCTGAGCCCCAACAATAGCTTCTACAAGAACGGTCCTCTCAATGGCTGTGGGGAGTGCTTTCAGATACAGTGCGTCTCTGGCATCTTTGATGGGCTGGAAGGTGGGTTGCTTCCCGGCCTAGCATGTTGTCCCATGCACTCACATAGACATGTGAATGACCTTGGACAACCCGTCTATACCAGGGCACCCACAGCAGTGTATGAGATTTCATATACATACAGGCAGACAGCAGTATATGAGGTCCACGCTGCACACAGGCATTGACAGTGCAGTCTGGTCCTAGCCTCACAGCTTATCTCGGCGCCTCCATGCTGCTGTGAGTTTTACAAGGCAGTGACAGCGCGCAGTTGGAGAAGCATCCAGACACGACAAGTGTGCGGGTTCGTGCAGGCATCTGCTACAAGGACAGCCAGGGGAAGCCTAAGTCGATCCTCGTGATGATCTCCGTGAGTGCCCAATGGCACAAGAAGGAGCCAGATCTTGAGGACAGTGCAAGCTGAGTCAATCCCACAGGTTGCAGGTGAACGCAGGGAATGACGCCGCCTTACTACAAGTGGCTGCAGGATGTCTGCCCAGAGTGCCAGGACTACCACATTGATGTGCAGAGCCTCAGCTTTGCGAAGGTGAGCACTGCAGTAAAAAGCAACCGCTCCAGTGGCAAGCACGCGTGCGGGCAGCATGGACTTTCTACGTGAAATTTTGCATTGAATGGACGCATGGCATCAAAGCTGCAGTGACGCCGAGCTGCTTGCTGCAGAAGACGGACTGGATTTGCAATGTAAGTATGCAAGTTTTATTCCTGCAGCTGACTAATCCTGACTACGGAAGGATCAATGTCAACTACCGCCGCATCGAGTGCACCCCGCCTGAGGACATGAAAGTCTCGGTTATGGACTTTGTTGGCAACAACCGCTGGCTGCGGATTACAATAGACGTGAGCTGCAACATCTGGCATATGCTAGTGCACACCGCTGTAGGAACGCTGAGCCTAGGATTCCAATGGAAATGGCCGACTCTGGACAGAATGCTGCCGCTGCCAGTGAAGCAAGCCGCTTGCCTACACGAGGTGGCAGTGTCAAGAGTCCATGTGGGCGCGCTCATGCAACTGCCCCAAGCCTTGTGCCCACCTTGGACCCCATGCGCGGCCCAAGAGGTGCCACCCTTGAGAGGGATATTTGGCCGGTGCAGGACACTGGTGGCCGCGGCTCTGTGACCCAGGTTTATGTCAGGACTAGCGGCGCCAAGGACTGGACCCCCATGGTCAACAAGTGGGGCGCGGCCTGGGAGCTGGGGCAGGCACCCTCCCCACCACTGGACTTCAAGGTCACCACGGACGATGGCAGCGAGGTTGGTGACACCTTTGTGAGGACAGGAGCTGTTGCCGAGTGCGGCGCAGACTGCCCCTTCTTGGACATGCCCGTTGGGTGGCCAAGCTTGCAGGGTTATACTTGCCAAGCATATCTATGGCAGGTTCTTGCAGACTGTGTTCTGGCATCGCTGCTGGTGTGCATGTGCAGGAGCGGGGTCCTGGACCCAGTGGTTGGTGAAAGCATTGCATCCGACTTCTGCTTAGATTAGGCAGCCAGTGGCGTACTGTGCAGTCCCTCAGTAGTGCAGTACTGCCAGTGCCGCCCCGCAGGTCACAGCGGAGAGAGTGATCAAGCAGAACGGGGGCATCAGCCAGGGGTCGGAGGCGCCACGCATCAAGTTCGCAACAGGTGCGGTGGGCTGTACCTGTAAGCAGGCAGGCCATAGATTGGTAGCATAGGGTTGACCTGCCGCCCACTTGGTTGCAAAGTAGTGGCAATGTGCGGTGCATGCTTCACTGCAGGCGTAGTCCAAACCTAGCAGTCAGTCATTCTTGCTGGTGTGGAGACGCTGTGCAGGTGTGCAGTTCAACATCACCGATCCTGCGCTCCAGCTGGTAAGCGCTGCCCCTTGCCATGGGATGGACTTGGTTTACAGGGAACGGGAGGCTGGCTGGCATGAGCACCTTCTCAACCCTCACTTGAGCCTCGCATCTTGAAAATGCCGCCATCTAGTGCCCTGGTTCCGTCATATAATAATGCCCTTTGGAGAAAACCATGGACCCCAAGGCGCCCAGGACCCTTCCTTATAGTGTGAGAACTTGGTTGCTGCTGGGACTGTTCCTGGCTCATGCACTGATTGACTGATTGGTCGAGCAGTGGAAGGCATGAGGGCCGGCAGATGCAGCCCACGAGCCTGGGCGCGCATCTGAATGTGTGCAGGTTAAGGGGTACTCCGGTCCTGATGACTCATATGACCCCATGGTGGCCACCTCCGACACCCCGGGCAACAGCCCAGCCCCGGCCGTGGAGGGGCAGGGCCCAGCACCGCCCACCGCTGCACCGCCCACTGCCGGCAGCAGGGCTTCCTCCTGTGTGGACGTGTCTGCCCCGGGCCAGTACTCCTGCGAGCAGCTGAAGGTGAGACACACCGGTTGGGGGAAAAACCCGACCCACCAGCGCAGTGGCGCTGGGTGCCAGTCCCGGCAACAGGCTGGCAGGTTGTTCCAGCATGGAAGCTGAGGTCGGCATGCCGCCTTTTGACGGTCACCAGGCAGAAGGTGTCAGAGCTTGTTGCTATCTAACCCCTGGTTGGAGCTTGGGGTACATGTGCTGTGCAGCACTGGCGAACCCTACATCATAACCTTCTGCCCACGTGCAGTTCCTGGGTAGGTGCAATGCCACCGAGCTGGTGCAGGGCGGGTTCTGCGCCCGCACTTGCAACAGATGCACCAGCCAAGCAGCGGCCCCTAGTGCTCTACACCTACAAGGCCCAACCACGGTTGTTGCTGCTGCCACCCCTGAGGCCATGGCGCCCATAACACCTGTGCCAGCAGCGGCCATCGCTCCTGCAGCCCTTGATGCTGCCCCCTCTGCTGAGCCTGTTGCTAAAACCACCGTGCCAGCCATGCTTCCGGCAGCCTCTCCTGCCACCGAAGGGGAGATGCTGTCACCCAAACAGCCAGCTGATTCTGCGGCTGGCGCCGTGCCTGCTGGCGGCGCTGTCACATGCACAGACCTGCCACCTCCTGGGCCCTACACATGTGCACAGCAGAAGGTGCGCATTGTAAGGTGGCGGCATGCCCAGGGACTGCACGTACCGTTGTTTCACATGTGCAGCCCACAGGCTATACTATGTTTCTTTCCCAAATGCAGGGGTGTTGTGCGCGGCAAGTCACAAATTCGCTACCAGGGCGGCTTGTAACAGCGGGAATTGCCCGCATGCATGCTGCACTGCTGTAGATTAAGCGGCAGGCCGGCCTAGCTCTCCTAGCATGCATCAGCCGGCAAGTCTTGTATGCTGCAGGCCTGGGGCAAGTGCAGCACTCCCTACCTGGCAGGATACTGTGCCGCGACCTGCGGCAGGTGCGACAGAGGGACCCCCAAGCCGTCCAGCTCTGAGAGCTTTCCGGCCCAGCCAACTTCCGAGCCAGGGCCAGGTGTCCCTGTTGCCTCAGCAGTGCCACCAGTGCCGGCAGCTGAGCGTTTCCAAAGCCCTCCCCCACCCTCCTTGGTGGCCTCAGCTGCCCCACCCCTGGCAGAGCCAGCGAAGTCTTCTAGAAAGATCCCTCCGGCCCCGGCCGCTGAGGCGCAGGCAGGCCGCCTAGAGACAGTAGCAGCCTCCAAGCCCCTTCCGCTCCCACCTACTTCGGAGGAAGTGGGCCAGGTGGCAGGGGTAGCACCTGTGGGGGAGCCAGTGGCCACTGGCAGCCGTAGCCCCTCGGCGGGCGCGGGCATTTGTGCTGACGTGGCACCGCCTGGGCCCTACACCTGTGCACAGCAGAAGGTAAGCTTAGCCGGATCCTACGTAGGGCATGCCAACAGTGCTCTGCGGCGCCTTCTGAATGCGCCGGTGCACAGCTAGGACGTATGTCTTCTAGGTATGCCATGCGTGCCTCGCACCATTGGTACCCTTGCTTGTCATAGCTTGCGCTGCTCCCAGCTCTGCTAAGTGCTCCACCAGCGCATCCCACCAAGGTCACCTCGCTTGCTCTCTGATCGGGGTGCGCCTCAGGGCAACATTGCGCTGCAGGCCTGGGGGAAGTGCCAGCAGGGCTTCTTAACGGGCTCTGGCTACTGCTTAGCAACATGTGGTGCATGCAAAGCCCAGCCAGCTGTTCAGGCATTTGGAGGAGAGCCCAGCAGCGGGAGGAAGCTTCTCGAGGTCCTGTAAGCAGCCCGGTCCCATATGCATATATGCTGCAATAGCTTGTAGCTTGCTGCGCAGCATTGCTTGGCGTGGCCTGCGCGGCAAGCTCCTAGTAGCAGGTATCCGCACTGCAATTAGTGCATGCGTCATCACTGCACACTTGTGCACACTGTTTCCCTGAAGCATGAAATAGCGCTGTTCTGATGGAGGGTTGCATTCCAGCAACGGATGCCTTGCTATTTTTACATCTTGCATGAGCTAGGTACTTGGTCAGCGTAGTGGTATTATAGTATGGTTGATGCATGTCTTGTGAGTCATGCCAGGGTCAGGCCTAGTCATGCACATGCCATGCTGGTCCAGAATTGCACGTGTCCTTGACGATAGCCTGATGGCACATGGTTGCTGAGTTGGTCAGGCAAGTGACTCATCCCGTTTGCCTGATAATCATAGCGTTGGTTGCTTCTGACAAAGGTGTAATAGCTGGAGGGAATTGGAGTGCGTTGCCCCAGGCTTATAATCATGAACAGTTGCATGCAGCCTCCCATCCATGCTCCCATCCTCTTTAGGAGCTTGGATGCTCTGTCGTATCGCTCACGTGTGCACAGCCGCTCGGCACTACGCATGGCACTGCGTGATATATACAAGGTACGACCAGCGGCCATACCATTACCTGCTTTTCCGAGGGGTGTGACAATGATGCCATGCCAAACAAGGTTTCCCGGCCCGCGCAACCGTGCGCGATGCAGGACGGAGTGAATGAAACGATCAGAACATAGCCTTATAAACAAAACGTGCAATCCCTTCTCTGGGCTGAGCGCTGTGCTGACTCGGCTTTCACGCAGCTGCTGCCTGCCTCGTCAGCAGATACCCCCGATCTGTCGGAGGCTCCCCCGGAGTCCCTTGACCGGCTGCTCCCGACCTCATCCTCAATTTACCAACTACCGTATACGGCTATAGCAACGCCACAAAGAAAGGTGCCCCTCAACCGAAAATCCAAGCAAGAACGGCAGTATCTGCAGCCCCTGCTCACAGGCGTTGTCGCCTCGCTCGGCGCCTAACCTCAAACCTGGGGAATTCCCTGCCGCTCTCACTTGACATACGACCCTCGAACCAAGGGCTCGCACGCAGTCAGGTCTCACCGAAACTCAGCAAAGGCGGCGCGTTGAAACGGATTCTGCCGTATCCCGGCCCCGTTCTCGCTGCAGACGACGCTTTAGCCTCTCCTAGGCCTGGCTTGTAGCTCAGGAGCGAACCCTCCTTACAGCGTAATTTCAACCCGGCATGCTCGCCACAGCGTTCGCAGGAGCGGTCCAAAAAACGGCGGCTAGATATTCTAAGTCGCCGTCACATCGAAGACAATACTCAGTATAATGGAGGACGCGCGGCGAGCGCGGCCCCCATTCACTCCGTAAAAAATGCTGCTAGTGGAAGTGCCAGCACTGGCCTTAGTGCCACCTGGTGAGGTCTTCTCATTGAGGTCATGGCATGACGAAGTTGGTCCTCAAGGCTTGGTTTGGCCGTTCCCAGAAGACGTGATCTAACCCTACCCTTGTAATGTTGGGACACAACTAGCCATGAGTCAAATTCCACGTGTGGTGTGGATTAAAAGGTCTGCAAAGGGCTAAGGGTTTTACATCAGCTATATACTGTAACATCAGGGCTGCAGGCAGGCGTGTGTGGTTGCAAGTGCCAACGTGTGTCCTGCCTGCGCTGACCCTTAGGCTCATTAGGTAGCTTAGATGACTTGCTGAGAACGGTCTGTGTTCCTGTTGTGACCACCATGAGCAGCCAGCGCGCTCTCCTCCTGGGTTGCCTGGCGGCGACATGCCTGCGAGCTGCAGCCGTCCAAGAGCTGTCCAACTGGTACAGCGGCATTCTGACGCACTATGGAGGTACGTCCTGAGGCTACACTGCCTGATAGCCAGCTCTGAGGGATTTCTCTGGCCTCCAAGCAAGTGTGTAGTACTGCATTCGTAATCGTCCGAGGCCGCATAAACGGGCTGTCATGGGCAACCAGCTGTCGGGCTGGCTCATGCTGGTGGCTGCCCAAGGAATCCCCGAAGCGTGTTTGCAGGCAAGCAAGACAGCATGGACCCCACCAGTCCCAGCTTCGGGACAAAGGAGGTCAGCAGTACAGTTTGGAAGCTAAGGGCCCTCCCATGCACCTTGACGCCCTGGGGTAACATAATAGTGCTGACACTGGGACTGTGACCCCATGCCCGGGCGGGAGGCTTGGATTGTGGGTGCCCAGGCACATGCGCTGCGCATTTCTGCAGCCCAGCCCAGTGGCTTGCAGTATTTTCGTCTGCAAGGTGTTGCGAGCCTGGGTAGCTGACAGGCGGAGTCCCGACATACCTCCCTTAGACAGCAAGGCAATCGTAAGATCAACACTAGCAAAATCCAAACTTGCGTCCCCCGAGTGAGAAGCCCAGGAGGACAGTCCACTCCCTAGAGGATGGCTTCCTGCACCCGACCACTCCTGGAGAGCGTTCCATGCACACACTCTAGGCGCTCCCTATCCCTTGCAGGGCTCCTGTGGCTATGGGCTCCTCCCCCGCGACCGCTGGCCCTACTGGTCCGTAGCCGCCCTGTCCCAGAGCAACCCCTTCTTCAAGAACAGCACCGTGGAGGGGTGCGGCATGTGCTTCCAGATCCAGTGTGTCACCGGCATGGACGACTACCACAAAGGTGGGAGACTGCTGAAACATGCGCTAGCGCTCTGTTGAGTGCTGCCGTGTCTACACTGGTGTGCAGCCCTCTTCCGGTGTGGTTGTGTCTCAGCTTAGTATAGGCCTAGCCTTGGCGTGGGTTGCCACTCTCAAGCTGCGGCCGTGTAGGAGCTGCTTGGCTACAGTCAGAAAGACAATTGACCCTGCTGCGGGGTTCCCATGCCTGCAGATGTGTGCCTCACCGACACCAAGGGCGTGCGGAAATCCATCCTAGTAATGATCACGGTGCGCAGACACAGACACTCCTAACCCCAGCAATCACATTGCGGTTAGCTGGCAGCTTTAAACCTTGTGGTCCTAATGGAACACGCCAGGGTTCGCTTCTGGGAGGGGTAACTTCTGCATTTTCACATTCTGCAATGCCGCTGGTGCGTCCCGCTATATGCTGGGTGCACAGCCTCTGCAATCACATTGCTAGCCTTCTTTGCTGCGCACCTAACTTACCACTGCATGCTCTTGCCACGCACTGTTGGCTATGCACACACCGATGGCGAGCCATCCGCTCCATGCATTGCACTGTTGCAAGCGTCTTCAGCTTGTCTAAGGTGATGAATTAGCTGCATGTACATGCAGGACAAGTGCCCACAGTGTGACACAGACCACATTGACGTCCAGGCACTGACGTTTGCCAAGGTCGGTAGTTTTATAGCATGCCCCACACCCTGCCACCGCCTGAGCACCAAGGAGCAGTTTTGGAACCTGATCTGACAGTCAACCCCTGCATTGCGGGCAACTTGTCGCCTGGTTGCCGGTCGTACGCAGCGTGCAGCTTGCTTGCCAGCCAGGCAGTCTGGGGAGCATGGGATTTTTGCACCCTGCAGATGACTAACCCTGACTTGGGGAGGATCAAGATCAACTACCGCCGCATCGAGTGCACCCCGCCGGAAGACATGAAGGTGTCTGTCATGGATTTCATTGGCGCCGGCAAGTGGATCCGCCTGGCTGTAGATGTGAGTCGCGACAGGCAGCAGCTGGCATTGCTGCCCCTGGAGAGGGTGGGTGTGGGAACCACGAGCTCCCAAGGGAGAAGTGGGTGCTCCATGGGCAACAGAGCCTATCGAAAGGTCACCGTGACCTAGTCTAACTAGTCTAACAGCGTACCGCCACCTGACCATGCTGCCGTGAGTCCCCCAAATGGGGCCAACAAAAAGCCAGGATGTACTATGCCCACAAACCACAAGATCCAAGTACCAATTCTTAATGGCATGCACCACCCCGTCCGGACGGGACGGATATGGCCGCTGGAATGGTGATGGGTGTTGGGACGCGACCCCCAACACCAAACAAACCAGAACCAGGCCCGAAGGCCCGCAGTGCCTCGCTCTAAACGCTTGGCAGAACGCTGATTGAAAAAAAAAAAAAAAACTAAAAAAAAAAATAAAAAAAAAAAAAACCAAAACGTCACGGTGACCTGCAGCTAACACCTGTTGCCAGTCATGGCAGTGCTGGTCAATTGGCTTGTCCCCATTACCAGTAAAAGGACCCTGGTCATGCAGCGTGCTGCCAGTGGACATGCTAGGCACTAAACCCCAGAAGGTGCTTTTCATCCAACAAGTGCCGTGCTCTTCTTTATCAGCGCACCCAGCCGCGAGACCTGCAAGTGGTACACAACGTATGAGCTGGAGCTGTTGCCCTGCCACCCCTCCTTCCCCGCCCCCCTGTCTCAAATGACACCTCATCCACCCACCTAGATGGGCCCCACACTGGCTGCCCACCCCCACCTGCCTCAGCATGCAAGGCTGTTCTCTTGTGCCTGCCGCAGGACACGGGAGGCCGTGGCGCAGTGACCCAGGTGTCGGTGAAGAGCAGTGGCTCATCCAACTGGACCCCCATGGTCAACAAGTGGGGGGCGGCCTGGGAGCTGGGGCAGTCCCCCAGCCCGCCCCTGGACTTCAAGTTCCAGTGCGACAGCGGAGAGGATGTAAGTCCTATCCAAGCTAAGGGTCCTCCCAGCAGCGGATAGCCTGGCTAAGCTGGCAGGGGGGGGTGTGACTAATGGCCACCAGAGCTTAGTGTTGCTGCTGTGGATCCCAAATTTAGCGAGGTTGCATGAGTGTAGTCTTTCCTCCCTGGGGTGCCAGGTGCTAGGATGGACACAGCCTGACAGGTCAGGCAGCAGTTGACATGAAGTTGGCTGGTCTGCCGGGTTGCTTCTCTGTGTATTTAGAGGCAAGCAGCTAGCAAGCCACAGTGTGCTATCAAAACATTACCATGCTTGCCGCCACTGCGCCTTATGGCATCCCGCTCGGTGTGCAGCCACTGCCGTAAGCCGCCCTGTGGGCCCCAGCTGCGTGCAGGTGGTGGCCACAGGCGTGATCAAGCAGAACGGGGGCATCAACCAGGGAGCCTTTGCCCCCCGCCTCCGCTTTGACACCGGCGTCCAGGTCAGCAGCCTGAATCAACCAGCCTCATGTGGTCGGGCCAGATCTGCTTTTCCCGCATGTACTGGACTTAGGGAGTTGAGGTACTAGCGCTGTCAGTCCCCTTGGCCAGCTTGGATGCTCCTGACCCACCTGTGCTAGCTAATGTACCTCACACTGCTTGGTCCCAGATGCACCGCCATGCAGGGCTGTAAATGCTTCAGCTTGTTTGATGAATGCCCGTTGTACTGGCCAAGTATATGGTTGCTGTATCTCAGGCTGATTATGTAGATTCAGGTGTTACTTGGTCCATGCCACTGTTACTGGCTGAAGCCACTACCCTGATTCTGTGCCTATTGCAGTTCACCATCAACGACCCCGCTGCACAGCTGGTAAGGGAACGTGCCGACTGCTTGATATATGGGTGCACGCCTGAATGACGTAACGAGCTGCAGACAGCAGGGCACTGTGCAGGGCACTGTGCAGTGCCCTGCACAGACCACTGCTTGCTTTGCGTTCTTACAGACGCATCCGCACAAGCTCTGTTGTCAGCTTCAGCACAACCCCCAGCTCCTCAGCGCCCCAGCTTAGCGTTTTATGTAGCAAGCACTGCTGACTGCGCCTCACATCCCCACTGACAGGTGAAAGCCACGGCAGGGCCCGACGACGGCACAAATCTCGACCCAATGGTGGCCACCTCTGACACCCCGGGCAACAGCGGCCTGCTGGACGGCCTGGCGGGGCCGGCCTCCACCACCAATGGCACCCGGGCAAGCGGCAATGCGGCGGCAGCAACCGTGGCGGCGGGGACCTGCGTGGACGTGGCCCCCGGCCGCCCTCTCCTGCTCCCAGCACAAGGTGGGGACGTTTCTCTATCGCCAAGGGGTTGGATGGCTTTGCAGGCTGGCATGTGGGGGTTCTTAGCTGCTTCCGGAGGCCACAGAGTGTCAAGCGTGCCCCTCCAAGGCCACTTTTGGCGGGTCTCACCAGCCAGGCATTCGTCCACTGTCTGTGCAAAGTCGCAGTCCTTCACACAATGAAGGTCGGGCCGTTCCCCTGCAGGCATCTGGGAACTGCGGCAGCCCGGGCCTGGCCGGATACTGCAACTACACATGTGGCAAGTGCGGGTCTGGGCTGGTTGCACCTACCGCCACCACCACCACGCCTTCTGCGTCACCAGGAGGAGCCACCACTACTGCGGGAGCGGCTGGCTCATGTGTGGATGTTCCACTCCCAGGGGGCATCTTCACCTGCTCCATGCAGAAGGTAAGGAGTGTCAGGCGCGGTACAGCCTGTCCATCAGTTGCAATGCTGCCTGTGGGAAGTTTCTGTGGTCTAACGCTTGGTGTGTAGGACAAAGCAGCACTTGTGAGATGCTCGCACTGCATGTCTGATATCGTGTCATGCAGACAACGTCTTCCTCTCGATTGAACATGTGACCCTCAGGTCTCTTGGTGTCTGTGGCTAGCAAACCGTGCTGGCTTGGCTGCCTGGTTATGCAGGAGTGGAACCGCTGCAATGTGGACTACATGCTGCAAGGTGAGAGGCTCGAGATTAGAAGCAGAAATCTGTTCCTCAGAGATGGGGTCCGTGTGCATCTACCACGTACTGCCAGGCGCGGGGCGCTGTGCAAATCCGCTTGCACAGTTTCGTCCCTTGCCAGGGAGGGTAGTTGACTCCTGTATAGATGCCTTGGCTCGCTTGCAGCTCAACAACTGCAGCTCCAGTATGGTGTGATGTGATGTGTATGCAGGCAACTACTGCGCTGCCACCTGTGGTCGCTGCAGCGGAGCGCCTGCGCCCACGTCAGGTCAGCTTAGGCGTTTTCTCGTCCTAGGCCCTGCTTTCAGAACCTGGATGACCAAACCCAAACCCAGCATCGGCAGAGCTCACCCCACCACACAGATGAACCCCCCAAAATTGGCATGGTTGCAAAATGCACCCAAGCCACAGCATGCAAGACATCCAACCAAGTGTAGTGCTCCGGAGCTCCGGGATCCCATGCCAACTGCCTCTCACCCACCGGCTGGCTGCCACCCGCCTGCAGGCTCCCCCTCCCCTATGGCGCCAGCCACCCCAACCCCAGCAGCAGTGGCCTCCTCGTCACCCATGCCTGCTTCTCCCTCCCCTCCACCCCCTCCCCCCTCCCCCTCCCCAGCATCAGTGGCCAGCTCGCCCAAGCCGTCGGCTCCTGTGGCGCCCCCAGCATCGGAGAACTGTGCTGACGTGGTGCCCCCAGGGGTGTACACCTGTGCGCAGCAAAAGGTGCGCTGGGGATGCCCTGCCCGTGTCTTACGCCACGTGGCAGTTATCCTGGAAAGGATACAGCTCAGCATGATGGATGGCAGGCTGTATGTGTTGAGGATCTCGTGATCATGCGGGAGTCCTTGCTGGGGGGCATGCGCAGCTCTAGGTGGGTATTGTTAGCAGGGCTTGAGTCTGGGCCATGTAGCCAGTACGAGGGTTGGCTACCAGCTTGCTGTCAGCCAGAATGCAAGTGGCAGCCTGCATGCCGCGGAGGGCAGCCTGCATGCCACGGTCATGCACACCAACGTGTGAAAGGGCAAGCAATGGAGGGGGAGGAAGCGCTGCAAGTGTGTGCGTGTGTGTGGTGTGCCGCAGGCCTGGGGGAAGTGCTCGGACGCCTTCATCAATCGCGGCAACTACTGCCAGGCAACCTGTGGAACGTGCAAGGCCGCCCCCCCGCCGGTCCAGGCTTTCAGTGGCCCCTCCCCACAGTCAGCTGGCGGGAGGAGACGGTTGCTGGGGGCCTGATGCTTGTATGGGCAAGGTCGGACTCTGCAAGAAGTTGGATATTTCCAGCTTCTTGCCTGATCCTGGAACTTGGACAGATTGCTGCCTGGGTGTGTGGGTAGGCGTTGTCAAGAAGCAAGTGGCAAGTTTCTGTTCGCATGTGTGTCTTATGCATTGCAATGTTGTCTTCCTGTGACACACTGCGTCGTGGTCTGCCTGTGGAGCATCCTCCAGCAACGCATGGTCCCCCTTTTTTCCCCAGTGTCTCGCTTCTATATTGCGCATATAGGGCATCTGCCCTTCCTTCCTGAACACTATTTCAACCAGGGCTCAAGACATCTTGTTTGCACAGCGGAGGGGTGCCGATTACAGCCTGGCCGCCACTCCTAGCCATTGTGCTTACTCCCCCATACTAGCTTTTGGAGTGCATGTCAGCCGTATGTGGCATTCCACCCCCCTTGTGTTTCCCGCAAGCATCTGGTGCTGCCAGAACTGGTTTTGCCGCCACTGCAATGCTGCGCACTTGCTTTTCCTCAGGCCCTGCATGAGTGTGGTTCGTAAGACTTTTCTTCTCCAGGCCTTACTTGCCATGTGGGTTGTAAAGCATGTCCAACACTGATAGTTGTGAATGTGCTTGCTGATTGTTAGCGCAAGCAATCTCAACGTCTTCTGCTTGTTGTCTACTGTCAAGGTCTTGAGCTATCTTGTTGCTAAACTAGGTATTACCTAGGTTGCCAGTCAGCATGCGCAGCATATGATCACATTGCAATGGTTTGTATGCTTGCCTGTTGCACTCCCTGAGATTAATACTGGTCATGAAGTGCCCCTACCGACATGATGATTTAGAAATGTGTAAGATGAACCTCAAATGTGATCCTGCTGCCTACCTCTACAGCTTGGCTGCTAGTTGTATCAAGGCTTTCAGCTCCTATCCCGCCGACAGCATTCCAAACTGAGCACACCTTGCCATCATCGCCAACTGTTCCTTGCCCACTCAGCAGGCACACCACTACCGCTGCCGCTCCTGGTCTCCTACCCTTGTGCCGTTGCCGGTGATGACTGCTGAGCCTAGGCAGTAGCCGCCCTGGTAGAACACCGCATATTGCCCCGCTGCCAGCCCTTGGTCGTTCCCATCCAGCTGAACCCAGCCACGCTCGCCGCTCTCCTCCATCTGCAGGGCGATACGAATTTGCACTCAGGCATTTCAAGGTTGAGCCTGCTTGAGCTCGACAAACACTTTGAGGGCACGTGATGGGGGAAAGGTTACCCTGCGCTGTGCATTCAGGCAACCATGCCCAAGCCCATCGTGCATCAAGCCCTAGGTAGGCTGCAGCTGCCAGCCTCGCCTCCCTCAATCAACCACCACCCACAGGTGAAGAAAGCGCGACCACTGCCTTCTGCACGTGAGAAGCACAGCACAGCACAGCACCACAGGGCCTGGGGCATGGCAGCAGCATATTAACCCAGCTCAAACGATGCAGGTGCGCTCGAGCCACCCCACCTGGAGTGAGCAGGGGTACATGTGCGGCCCGTGCCGCACTTTGCAGTGCACCTGGCCGCCCTCCTGCGCTGGAGGGCCCCCGCCTATCCAGTTGAAGCTGCCGCAGGTGAAGGCGTTGCGCAGCTTGTCGCCATCATAGTACTGGCGGGACAGGTAGACTGCGTTTGTTTCGGGGTCTTTGCGGGTGACGTACCTGCAAGGGATAGCAGGGGCCAACGTCATTGCAACATGGGCAAATGTGGCATCCAGACTGCCCTTCTGGTCAATCCTTGGACCACCAGGACTGGTGTCATAGCTTTTTGTTCTTACAATCATCCTTGAGTAACGTGCACTTGCATCCCGCCGCCCTGCCTGAGACCGCGAGTACTGTCAAACAGTCTAAATGGGACTCTCGCCCCACCCCACAAGCAAGATCGCTGTCCCAGACCCGCTGTACCCCATCGGACTACTGGTCTCCCTAAATCCCAACCCCTTGCTGGCACTCACCAGGGTCCGCCCGACAATGGCACACCCTTGCGCTGACCGACCGTGTGGAACCAGAAGCCCTTGTGGTAGCCAACCACCTCCTGGGTCTCCTCCTCAACGAACGGCCCCGGCCACTCCCCTGCACAGACAGCCATGCAAGAGGTCAAGCAAGGGTGGATGACCCATCCGAGAGCACAACAGCCTGCGGGCAGGCGATGCCTGGAATCCTCAGAGGCAAGCTTGGGCGTACCAGTGATACCCTGCACTCTGAGAGCTTACAGTTGAAGATGTTGCTCAACCCAGGGTCCAAAGACTGGTGCCAGACGTTGGTTCGGCGGCCTTGCCATGCAACCATCCATGCCCTTGCCATGCTGCCTGGGAAGCGCTTCCGCCGCGGAAGGGCAGTGGCACCAGGCGGAAGGCGTGCAAGGGAGAGTGCCTGGTCGCCCATGCACGGCCTGCCTGTTAGCGGCCATAGAGGGTACTCTTGACTGGCATGCCTCATGCAGCCAACAACAGCTGCGCTGATTCGCAGGCCAAGCCATGAACAACGAACAGCGCCCCCCGGCCCAACGCCACCTGAACGGCCCCAGCGGTGCCTAGAGGCTGATCCCACGCCTGACTGGAGGGGCCTACTTCCAAAACATCCGAGGCAGGTAACCAACCCGACCACATCACACACGACTCATCTTGCCACATCCCTCCACAGAAGGGACTGCTCCCCGCCCTGCCCTGCGAAGCGCACCTAGGTGCTCCTTGACAAACTCGCTGAACTTGACCTTGCCCAGGAAGCAGATGCCCTGGCTGTCCTTGCGACCCTTGTTGGGCAGCTCGGCAGCCGCAGCCAGCCGGCGAACCTGCAGGCGGTCCAGCAACACACACCCATAATCAGCCTGGGCAAACCAGTCACCTTGGCAGTGCACCCTTGACAGGCAGAGTGCAGGAAGTTTGATGTGTCTTGCGACGACCCTTCCCAGGCGCTCCAACCCCTACGAGCAAAGCGACCAAAGCGCTCAACAAGCGTGTGGGCAGCCTTACACGCCAAAGGCTGGGGGATATGGGCCCAGGTCCTCCCACGAGCCCTGCCAGTTCGGCACTGGGGACTGGCTGGCCTGCCTGCGTGCTCAATGCCTAAGTAGCTGGCAACACTACCTGAGCCTTGGTGAGGTGGCCCAGCGGGAACATGGTCCTGGCCAGCTGGCGCTGTGAGAGGTGCGCCAGGAAGTAGGTTTGGTCCTTGACAGCGTCCGGCGTCAGCGCCAGCCTCACAGGCGGCATGCTCTCATCACTTGTACCGCTGCTTGTGCAGCTGCTGTTGCTGCTGCTGCTACTGCTGCTCCCGCTGTGACCGGCGCTCCTACGGCTGGCTGAGGTACTAGGGGACTGTTGAAAGACGCCAGTGCTGCTGCTGCTCTGGGAGCAAGCCTCCTCACGCCCTGCGCCCTGGCTGACAGGCGGCCGTTCAAGCCGGGCGTAGTGCCCCGAGGCCACTCGGTCAAATGCAGCGCCATGCTTCTGCTCCAGATGCTCATAGAAGGCCCCAAACTTGACCCTGCAAACAGGCTACAACGCCAGATCAGCTTGTGGCCAACTGTGCCTTGAGCTTTTGGCGCTTGCGGTGTTGGTCTCCAGCGGCTCGTAATGAACCCTGGCATGAGGAGCCTATGCCGCAGCAGGTCCTGCTTGCCATCCATTGATGCCCTGCCTGCAAGGCCCCTGACATCCCCGAATCGTAGTTCCAAGGCCTTGGACCCCCAACTGCGCAACCTCAAGCACCATCGCAGAAAGTGACCTCCAGCAGCCGACTGAATCACCATTAAGCCCCAAAAGCAGGCACTGCAGGCAGCCACTTGTCCGCCCCCGAGGTGACCTGCCTGGAGTTGCACAGCATGTCTGGGTTGGGCGTGCGGCCCTGCCGGATCTCCCCGATGCAGTGGCTCACAACGCGGTCCCAGTACTGCTCCGTTAGCGGCACCACCTCCAGCGGCACTCCCAGCTGCTGGCACACCTGCGTGCATCACTCAATCACTCAATCAATCAACACCTGCGTACACCACATAGCACCAGCCACACAGCCGCTATTGTTACATATCATATCGTCGCCCACCCAAAACCCAGTTGACCCGATCAACACTTCCGTCGTCAGGGCGGCACCACGAGTCCCACCCCATTCTTACAAGCACGCCACAGTCGCAGGCAGGCAACTTTGCTGCGCTGATATCACTGCTGTGCGGGCACCGGCCGCTAATCATCTCTCAGTCCTGCATAGCCCAGCTGCCGCTGCGCCGCAACTCTCAAGACACATCCATAAAGTACCCTCAACCACGGTGCCATTCGAACTCACCCAAGGGCTGCCCTGCGGTCCATCCGTGCCATGCCAAATGCCAGATGGCCGTCTCACTCCTGACAAGCCCCACACAGCTTCCTGCCCTTGGACACGCTGAGCAAAGCCTGTCAATGACCGCTGGAAGGGCAGCAGCTCTGTGGCCACCCACCTGTTGACAGTACTCCAGGTCCTCCTCCCACGGGCAGGCGTCCCAGAAGTTCCTGAAGTCCTCCTGGAACCAGATCTGGAGGTAGAAGGCGGTCACCTCGTGCCCTGCCGCCTTGAGCAGGTGCAGCGCCAGGCTGCTGTCTACGCCGCCGCTCAGCAGCACCGCCACGCGCAGCGGCCGAGGAGCGCCGGGCTCGCAGCTGCAGGGGCAGCAGGCAGGGTGCGTCCCTCGTCAGCCCACAATTGTCCAAGCCATGAGCCTGGTGCTGAAGAGCACACTGTGGTATTATCAGTACCCTGGCTGGTGGGGTGGCACAGCGTTACCGGCCGCGGCGACAGGCTGTTGGCGGGCACAGGCAGGCCTGGTGCTAGCAGTGTGAATAGTGGCTGCATACGTTCTGTGACACAAGGATGGGCAGAGTGCTCACCCTTGCAAAAGGTCTAGATGCTGGTGCCAGTCCTGGTAAGGTGCTACCCCCTCCAAGTCTGCAAGGCCTGCTGTTTCACTCCGCTCCAAGACTAGTTCCCTCGGAACACGCAGCTGCTGTGCGCTGCGCAGCAGTTCCGCAGTATTGCTTGCATATGTTCTTACGCCTTGCCTCTTGCCAGGGCCTGGAGTGCACCGCCATTGTTTGCCATGACATGCAAAGTGAGGCACAAAAGCTCGTAAACTTGTAAACTGGGTGGCTGCCATGATGATAGAACACATTGAGGCGTCCCAACAATCCTGGGAGGTCCTTGTAAGGTCGCAAGCAAGCGCCCGGGGCCGATCGGAGCACACAGGACACAGCGGGAATCTGCTTGAGCGCTCTGACGTTATGGGCCTATTCGACGGGCATATATCTGAATGCAAGACCGGTAAAATCGCGGTTTGAACACTCACTTTTGCACTAGTAGGCAGGCTTTTGTGGCCAGGGCAGCCAAGTCCCCATCACAACATGGCGTTGGCTGGGCAGACCAGAACATCCTGCAGTCTGCTTGGCAGCTACCAGCAAGCAAGGTGGTTGCCCTTCAGGCGAGCCCTGGGGCCCCCGCTTTTACTTCGGCAGTCGGCACAGCAGCAGGGTAGGTGCTCTTGTGATTGCACATCCCGCCAGGGCTTGAGCACTGTGAGCTTTCAAACAGTTTACTACCTGTCTGCTGCAGGACATAGCTGCTTAAGAGTCTGCGGACCACAGCAGCACCGGCTGCGGGTGGTTGCAGACGCAGCTGTGCCCTCCTCCGCAGGCCACCAACACCACCGCCGCAGCCACAAAACGAAGAAGTGAGTGTGTGACTTTGTGACTTCCGGCTCTTTTCCTCATGTGCACCTCTGCTAAGTTCACTTACAGGGAGAATTAGTTAAAATTTCCGGCTTTGCAGTAGTTGGCGCAAGGTCTGGGGGGTGGCAAGGCCTACTCTCTTTCTAGCAGACTAGTTCTCCTGCCTTTCACGCTTGCAGGAACGGCCTGCCGTGGGTGCTGGGAGGCCTTGCAGTAGCCGCCGCGCTAGCTGCGGGGCACGTGGCCATCGTGTCGGGCGCCGCAGCACAGGCAAAGGCCTACCTTGCTTCTTCAGCGCTGGCCAGGAGCGGCTTCTTTGCAGCCTTCAGCTTGATATTCCTTTCTGAACTAGGTGAGGCGGGCTGGGGTAGCCTTGGAGCTGGCGCTTGGAAGTGAGCGCTGGTCAGCCTGGGCTATCTGTGGTGGACTAAAGTCACACAGCAGGGCAGTCTGTGCTGTATCAGTGATGACATAAAATGCTCATACTGTTCCATGCCAGCAACCGCTCAGTATCTGAGGGTCATGTTTGTGCCACCTGCTGAAGGGGACAAGACATTCTTCATAGCTGCGCTCCTCGCCATGAAGCTGGGGCGTGCCGTGAGCTTCGTAGGTAAGTCTGTTAAGGTGCAGTGCTCAAAAATGTTGTTCCAGCATCGAATGCTGAGATGGATAGCTTTGAGAAGAGAGCATGTCATGTGGTAACTGTGATGGAGAGCAAGAAGAGCATGGGGAGCATGTGCTGCTAGCTCTTGTGAGCTTCAGTGCGTGCGACGCCATGCCCCAAGCAAGCGGCCATCGTGCTTGTGCGCCCGCAGTTGAGGAGATGGGGAGTTCTGTGTTTATGCAGGCTCCACAGCAGCATTGTCTCTTATGACGGTGATCTCAGTGGGCATCGGCTATGCCTTCAAGCACGTGCCCGAGGTACTCACAACCAGCGCACCTATCGGCGAGTACTTGGGCGCCGCCATGATGGTGTACTTTGGGCTGCGCACGCTCAAGGTGCGCGGCTGTGGGGGTGGGCGAGTGGAAGGGGTGTTGATTATTGCTGCTGCGACTGCGAGTGCTCCTAGGCTGTGGAAGGGCACATCAGCGGTGCTGCGGGCCACTGGTATCTTGGGTGTGAGGTGGAGTCCTGGTCAGGTTACTTGCACGAGTGGTGTACCCCTGACGGAAATGCACTCCTTGCCTGGGGTTAGTCAGCGGGTTGGCTGACAGGCTGGCGCTGTATAATTTACATGTGGCTCTCTCATCCCATTGGGTATTGTGTCCTCCACCCTCCCTGCGGCAGGATGCCTGGGACCGGGTAAAGCAGGAGTCGTCGGATGATGAGGAGTCGGAGCTTGGGGAGGCGGAAGTCGAGGGTGAGTCAGGCGGTTGTTGGTTGCCTGGTATGAAGCTGCCTTCGGGGACTGGGAGTTTGGCTGCATATACAAGCACCGAGTGGTGGGAAAGGCGCGACCGTGTGCCCCCGTGTGTACCTGCGCTGCACAGCTTTTGCGCTGCTGCAACCGTTCCTGCCCAATGGCTGGCTCTTGAGCATGAGTCACCGTCGCTGCGCCGCGCCGCGCTGCGCCTGCTGCAGTTTCGGCGGCGGAGCAGGGCGGCAAGATCACCAGCGGCCAGACGCGGTGGCAGGCGCTGCTGGAGGTGGGCTCGCTCATCTTTGTGGCCGAGTGGGGCGACCGCTCCATGCTGGCAACCATCGCGCTGGGCGCGGCGCAGTCACCCTTTGGTAAGCGCAGCATGCGCAGGCGCGCCGTCGGGGTAGCTGGGCGATGCCTGCACTGCAGGAAGAATGGGTTGTGTAATCCTCGGGCCCGCGCTTGCAGATTTGTTATGTCGTGCTAGCGGCGTCTGTGCTTGCTGGGCCATGTGCTGGGGCACACTCGCCAGCAAGTCCCATGCGTGGGGTTTTGCATGGCATGACCCAAGCGTGCGCGAGTGCACCCTGCACGCTTGTCCTGTTGTGCTTCCGCTGCGCCGGGCGAGGCATGCCCGGCCTGACCCTGTCCCGCACACCACTAGGGGCCACGGTTGCGCACCTCATAGGCGCCTGCCCACTTGCTCCCTCCCCTATCGTGAACTTTTACCATAATAACAAAAGGTAGGATTTATTTTTTGTAATGAACTCTTGTGTCCGGCCGCAGGCGTGGCTGGCGGCGCCATCCTGGCCCACGCGGTGGCTACCCTTGTGGCGGTGCTGGGCGGGGCGGTGCTGTCCAAGCACATCAGCGAGACGACTGTCGGCTTCCTTGGCGGCTCCCTCTTCCTGGTGTTTGCGGCGGCCACGGTGTTTGGCTTCTTCTAAACCAGGATTGGCTGTGGGCCGCGGCAGGTAGGCCTGCAGCGATTAGTGCTGGGCGCTATAATGAGTGCAACTTGGTTGCGCTGTTGGGCGCTGGAGGCAGTAGGCTGCGTAGCCGGGGCCCGGAAGCATTGCCACAACTGGCATCTCTGGCTTTCTCATGTCTTTGCTGCCTCCCTCCCCTTGCTCAGGTGACAGCTCGGTACTGCAAGCCATGACTTCTTGATTTTCCTTTGCGTTTCATTTGGGCGTATCGCTACGTTTGGCAGGCTTTCGGTAGCCCTGGTCCAGGTCTTCCTTGAGGTATTTTGTTACAAGCTTGCCTAAGTTGGTGGGGTACCTTAGCCAAGACCATGGTGCGTTTGCTGTCAAAGCACCGGAAACCAGCTTCTATTGCGCAGCACAGTAATGACATCTATAACCATGTGCGCGACTATATAACATCATTGTCTTTCAGTATAAGGCAGTAGCGAGAAGAATGCAAAAAGGGATACTTAATAGCAGACAGGTGACTGACCCAGCGAGAGTGATGAAGAAAGTAACCAAGGATGCGACAGTCTGCACTTGCGCACACACAACACGACTCACATGATACAAGGAAAAACTTGCACAATGTACGAGCGCTCTGCCCACTGACAGGACGGTAGAACACCAAACTAAATGTGGGGGCCACCCTGCAAAGGCTTCCAGTCCTCAGCCCAAGATTGTACATGGCACATTCCAGCGCTAAGGCCTGCGCCCGCAACATAGCTAGCTGTGGACCCGCCAACCCACGGCCCAGCTTACCCGCAGGTCACAGCACCTGCCACCGTTCAAAAACACATCTAGGCTGCTGCTTTCTACTATGCTTTCCCTGCGCCTACAGCGCTACCCCGCCGCTCCCTCCGCTATACTTGCTGCCCCAGACGCCGCTGCTGCACTGCTGCTGGCACCCTCCTAAGCACCAGGTTGGCTGGCGGCAGCTTGCGCCCCGCCCTGTGCCGGGTCTCCAGCCGAAGCCACAGTGCCAGCAGCAACGGCACTCCCTTCGCCACCAAGCGACGCGGCCAGTCCCTCCCTTGCAACGAGGTCACCGCCCGTGGTGTCTGCGACGCCGCCCTGCTGCCCACCATTGCCCACGCCGATGCCGCCCCTCTCCTGCTCCTGCTGCTGCTCCGCACCACCATTGCTGTGGCTACCAACCGCCTGCTGCTCCTGCTCCTGCTGCTGCTGCTGTTCGGCACCCTGCTGCTGCTGCTGCTCCGCATCACCGCTCTCGCCGCTGCCGGCCGCGTCCTGCTGCTGCTGCTGCGCCCACGGCACAGCATGCTGCTGCCGGCGCTGCTCCCGCCGCTGCCGTGCGGCTGCATCACACGCCGGCGGCTCGGGCGGGGTTATCCCCGCCGCCTGCCGACACTGCGTACACCGCGCCGTCCCGCTCATGCACTCAAGTGTGCATGGCTCCCCTAGCTGCACCAGGCCGGCCTCTGCCAGAGCCCGGACCGCTGTCCACTGCTGCTCCGCACGCTGGGGGTTGCTGAGCTCGTCGCAGGGGTCCCAGTACCTCTGCAGTACACCTGCGGCAGGGCATGGGCACATGTTCGGCATCATGCCACATCCCCCACTGTTTAGAAGAAGGTAGGTATAAGAGGATCACCACTGCGGTCCAGCCAGTGAGGCTGCCTGCGTAAGCTTTGCTATGCATGCACTGGGAGGAGCAGCATGCACTCAGACTGCAGCCCCCTCCTCAACCCCTGCCAAAGCAAACAGGGCCTTGCATGCCGTACAGACCACAGCTATAAATCTGTTGAGTATTACACAGGATCGCAAACCCAGCATGGAGCTCCTATAAACCCCACACAACGCAGCCGCTCCCGCCCCCCACTGCCTCACCCTGCGCCCGCGAGAGGCCAAAGCCATAGAGCGTCACGCGGCGGCAGGTCTGCAGCGCCAGCACCACCCCAAACAGGCCTTGGCTGGGCGCAAACGAGAAGGAGCGGGTCATGTAGGCCTCAAAGTCGGGGTCCAGCGAGAACAGCCTCTGGGGCTGGGGCTGCCGCCCATTCCATGCCAGGCCCTGCGAATTACAGACCAGCTGGGTAGTTTCTCAGGTGCACATGCCTGGAGGTGAGGCTGAAGGACGCGGTTGGGCTCCTCAGAGCCGTGGCTCAGGGCTGCGGCTGCCCACCCATCATAAAACCCTGTCGGTGGCTCACCCAAGGGGTCGGAAAGTACGGTACAGAGCATGTACCCCAGCTCAGGAGGTGGTAGCCTTCAGTGCACGGTGGAAAGCGCACCACCTCACACCCAGCTCACCCGCACGCACGGCACGCGGCAGCGAGGAGTACGCCACCCCCACAACCCTTCGGCGCTACTGGACGCGCACGTACCGGGTGCTGCGCCGACAAACTCCCCCAACCCCCCGCCTCACCTCCACGGCCTGCGGCAACGAGGCGTGCACCAGCACCGCCTCCCCCGGCCCCTCCCGGAAGCCCCAGCTGGCCAGGTTGGTCACGCGGTGCGTGGTCCGAGAGCCCGCGTGCGGCTCGTAGCCCGCGGTGGGCGCGGCGTTGAAGCGGAACACCGCCTCGTGGCCGTCTATCTGGGGCCCCGCCCGGTGGAGCAGCAGACTGCCCGAGGAGCCCACCACTGCGCAGCTGGAGTAGGCGGCGCCCTGCAGGAGGGAGCGGCAGGCAAGTCCTTTGTTTACTATGTGCCTTTTAGCTTTTCTTTAAAGCACAAAAGTGTAATTTAGCTTGTTTACAGAGCGTCTTGTTTACTCTGCTGTCCGGCCAAACTGCGTCTTGCTTACTACATGGCAAGCAAGCAAAGGGGCGCCCCTGGGGTCCTCGCCGCTGGCTTGCACAGCAGGCAAGGGGACGTCCCTGGGGTACAGAGGCACGGAGGCACAGAGGCACGGAGGCACAGAGAGCAGCCCCAAGCGCAGTGGACTACCGGGCTGCTGCCCGCTTGCTGCAGGGCTGCCGCACCCCTTTCTCCACCAACTCCTGCTGCTGCTTCGCTGTTCATCCCGAGGGTTGTGCACCTTGTCGCCAAGCGATGATCAAAAGCAAGCCATCAGCCTCCAGCTCCTCTACCCACAACAAACCCCCCTTTCGAGCCTGCATGTCATGTGCGTCCCTTCACACACGTACAGGGCAACGGGCCACGGCCATGCACAGCCTGCACAAAAACCTTCAGCACCCACCCTCAGCACAGTGTCCCGCTCCGGCAACAGCGGCAGCAGCTCCCGCAGCCTGTCGGCGTCCGCCACCACAGAGAAGGCGCCGGCGCCGCCCTGCTGGCCCCCCGCCTCCTCCCCAGGCACTGGCGGGCGGTACACCTGCACGCACCACGTGGCGCAGGAGAAACCGCGCTGTTGGTTCAAAGGCTAACGAGCCCGCTTGGAGGCATGAGCAGTGCGACAGGGGCTTCAGCAAGCGCCCGCCCCCCCAACTGTCCCGCGCCGGCAAAAGTGCTGGCAGGTGGGCAACCCTGGGCATTCGGTTGGCGAGACTGGTCACGGCCGCCCCTGGCGGCAATCACAACCAGCGGGGGCCCAGCAGCGCCGGTACCGCCGCCAGCAGCCATCATTGAGGGGCGACATATGCACACAGACTCCAAATACATGTGCAGAGCTTGTGGCCCCGTAGCAGGCAGCCTCTTCCCTGCGTGTGATCTCAGCCACCGCACGACGCCAGCCGCCGCCAGGCAAGGCCATAGCGCCACCCCCACCTTGAGCTCCCGGTGCTGTGTGCCCCGGTGGAGCACAAGCTCCCCCTCAAAGCCGGCCGTGAAGTGGCGCATGGCGTCCGGCAGGTATGGCCGGGTGAGCAGCAGCCCGTGGCCGCACCGCTTGCCTGTAAGCGGGGGCGGAGGGCTAGGCGCCAGGTCAGATCGAGCGGGCACGCCACATACAGGCCGGGCGTCAGGCTGGTGGCAGCGCAGCGGTGCACCTCTCAGGAGGGTAGGGCACACGCCGTGGCAGGACGGCTCTTTGGAAGGGGCTACAGTGTAGCTAGTCGACCAGGGAATCAGTTGCAGGGCCATTCAAGCAGCGCCCGGCTGGGCCGCCCTGTCAAGCGTCACCCTACCTGTATACAGCACAGTGCAGTGGCACCGCCCCTGAATGCACGTCCCATGCGGCTGGCAGCTCGTGCTGTTGCAGGGCTCCACGGCCTTCAGCAGCGCCTCTGCAGCACCAGTGCGGTGTTGTGTCTCAGCATGGCCCAGCGCAGCAGCAGCAGCCATGGCCGCTGCGGGTCCTAACCCGAGAGGTACTTCTCGCTTGTCAGTGGCGATCTATACAGCTGGTGGGCTTGGTGCAGCCCGGTACAATACGATTATTACCAATGCGGACATGCAGCAGGCCATGCCTGCTTGCAGCCATGATGCAGGCAGGCAAGTGTTAACATGTGTGATTGTACGTGAAGGCGGCTGAAAGCATACCTGCGCCTGCCTGTACAGATGAGTCTGCCGACCCCTCATCCTCCTACACAGTCAGGACGACACACTTCCACAGCCCGGCCTGCTTCTGCTAGTCTTGCCTCTCGCAACGTTTTTATTTGCTGAGCGTAGCAGTAGGAACAACAGTGCCAGCCTGGCACCCAGCACGGCATCTACCGCCAACTGGCCGCATCCAACCTCGCACTGGCAAAAGGCAGCTGTGAGTCTCCATGCACAACACCCACCACAATGGCTACCAGTCTGTCTGTGATGACCCTTACTGAAAGGTATGGGCGTAAGCTGCCATGAGAGCCAGCCAACTCACCCCCTCCACCGCATCAGCATCTGTAGGGATGCCTTTCAGCTTGGCCACTGCGATCCAAAAGCCAGGCCTCAGTTCGCTTTCTGACGTACACATGCAGGCTCTCATACAGTGGCCCGCTGCCCAGAAGCCATTGCAGTAGTACCATGCGGCTGAGCGGTGTTGAGGTCAGCCTCCATTAGAAACGGAGAATAGACTCAAGCATAAGAAAAACATAAAGACACACACCCTGGCTGGCTCAGGCTCACCTTCCGTGGCCTCCTGTATGAGGTCATCAATGTCTTGCTTGAGCGAGGGGGTATATCTGGACCTCCTCTTGCTACGCTTCCGCTTGGGCACCGCCAGGCCCCCACCGGGCAACAACTGCCGTTCTTGCTGCTGCTGCTGTGGCTCCTGCTCCTCCAGGACCGCTGGCTGCTCCTGCTGCCGTCGTAGGTGCCGCTCCGTCGCCGCGCCTGCCACGCCTCCCTGCACGCCCCCCGCACTGCCGGTGTGGCGGGAGTCAAAAAGCTGCTGGATGCTGGCTACCTGGGCCTCTAGAGCCTCGGTGTCAGCTTCCAATGCTGCTTTGCTGTTGCTCCCGCGCCCACTACTGCTATCAAGGCCCTGCTGTCCGCTGCTGCCGCGGCCCAGTATGCCCACCCCGTTCATGACGTGCTGGCACAGCGAGCCTGTACAGAGGCTGTGGCTGTCCGCAGTGCTCCCGGCAACTCCTGCTGCTGCCCCCGCGGCACCGGCGGCGCCTGCAGCTGTACCCTTGGCCAACGCTGCTGGCTGCTCTCCTGGCAGAGTAGCCTGCAGGTACAGTCAGAGCGCACGCCAAACGTTGGCTGATGTATCTACTAAGGCTTGGCTGGGCCCGCCACTGCCGGTACGCTCTTACCCCCGACCTGGTACCCCTTGCAATGAGGTGCCAGGCACAGGTGTCTGTATGTGGCTGCATGCCGTCAGTCCCTCACCCTGGCGAACTTGCGAGGCACATCAAGGTCGGGCAGGTGGGTCTCCGCGGCGGGGAGGAAGTTGGTGAGGTTCTGCGCACAGCACTCGCACAATGCGTCGGGGGTCGGTACTGGAAGTCACGCGTTGCATCCCAGGGTCAGATCGGCGTGCCGTCCCCTTCCTAAGACTTACATGAGCGGCTAGGAAGGCGCTGCCTATTAGCAGTACCACCAGGAGTGGTCCACTCCAGGTGCCAGAGCTCAGCCGCGCCCCAGGCTTTCTCGGCTGGGGCTTCTTGTACTTGTCAAAGTCATCACAGCTTTCAAGGATGCTGGCGGAGCCAGCGCTCCTAGAGCGCTGTAGTCTGTTCATGACGTTGTTGAATAACGCATGCTTGCAAGCATATTCAAGCACATTAAATGCACACAAGGTGCAATTGGAGATGGCAGTTAAGTTTGATACCTTGTTGCTTGCCGAGAATGTGCAACCATGGCTAGCCAATGATTCAAGAGGAGGGGCGGGAACGAGCGTGGTGACTAAAGGAGGTCTCCCCCAAAGTCAGGAGAGATTACTAGGCCAGTTTGTCAAACATCCTGGCTAGTGGTAAGCTTGGTAAAGCCCGCAACGAACCTCAAGCCACCGATCGCATCCACACATTTACGAACCCCTTGTGGCTACGCTATATCCATGCACTAGGCGCAGGTTGGCATGAACCAATAGGAGGGGACTACTCTTGTAGTCCTCTGTGGAACTGGCAAAACGGCGTCCCCTGCCGCGCCTGCCGGCAATTGCGCTCCAGGCGGCACCCGCCCGATAGCTCCCAGCAGCAGGTTTGCCCCAGCCGCCGCAGCAGCAGCTGCACCAGCAGCCAGCAGCACGGAGAGTGCTCAACAGCAGCAGCACCCCCCAGCTGTGGGGGGATGGCGCATAGTTGACTGGGTGCTGGGCGGCGGCGGGCGGGGGCGGGGCAGCAGCGACACCCCCGCCGCTGCCGGTCTCCAGCAGCTGCCCGAGGCCACGCCGCCGCAGCCTCCGCCGCAGCAGTCGGCTCTGGACTTTGAGCAGGGCTTTGCTGGGGAGGAAGCGGCCGAAGATTTGTATGATGAGGAGTATGAGGAGGAAGAGGAGGAGGAGTTTGTGGATCCGATGCGGCCGGTTAAACTGTTGCTGTCAGGAGGTGAATGCACCATGGGTGGCGCTGACTGTGAGGCTTATGGTGCCTCTTTGGTATCTGTTGCTGGGTGTTGTGCCAGGGTGTTCGGTTGTGTGGAACTGTGTCAGCAGGGTACCGACTCTGCATTCCCAACAGTTGGACAATACAGAGCAGTATATGGCAACGTGGGTGGGATGGTGGCCTGTGTCCACAATTTGGCGGCACGGCGGGCGAAGAGAATTACCCGCAGCTTTCAGGTTTTAATCTGTTGGGCACGGTTGCTGTGTAAATCCTGGTGGCAGGTGTTATATTACTTTCCCCAAGGGTCTTGCAGGCCGGGGCACCCCTTTGTACCACATAAATGAATGGTTTTGTTGTTGGATGCTTGCTGCCAGGCGTTGCGGGGGCTGTGAGCCGCACAGCCACGGCTCCCATAGACCGGCTCAAAATGCTTCTCCAAGTCCAGGACAGCAAGACGCCCATGACCATGACGGCCGGCATTCGCAAGATGGCGGCCGAGGGTGGGTGCTTCCTAGTGCTGCAGAGCAGCCAGCCTTGCATGAGGGCTTGGGGCGGAAACAGAGGTGTTGGCGGAAAGCAGGGACTGGGCTGCGGCAGAAGCTGAGCTGTAGAGCAGGGACAGGACTCTGCCGGGTGTTGGTCTGCCTGCCTGGGCCTGTGGCATCCTTGCCCTTGTCCGATGACCCAAGGACCTCCAAGCTACTTGTGTTTAGTGCCTGGGGACGCGGTTGGTCTGGGTGAGCCGGGTTCCTGCAGCAGGGTGCATGGCGATACATGGTGCTTGACACTAAGAGAAGGCCACTCAGGCATGGAGACCTTGGCCAAGCCTGTTGGGTAGAGGTCCAAAGGGTGTCTGGCGGCGAGGCCTCGGAGAACGGCATGGCCTCATTACAGTTGCCTTGCATCTCATCTGAATATCTGGCGACACTCTGCCATGCGTGCCTGGCACAGGCAGCTTGCGGGCTTTCTTCAAGGGGAATGGCACCAACGTGGTCAAGATAGCGCCCGAGACGGCCATGCGGCTGACGTTCAACGACGTCATCAAGCACATGGTTGTCGCTGATCCTGATGAGATCACGCCTTGGCAGCGGATGCTCAGCGGGGGGCTGGCGGGAGCCGTGGCCCAGGTATGCTCACTTGGTAGCTGCATGTGGGAGCATAGCTGTGGCGCAGGTGCCTGACAGCCTAGGGGTTCCTGTCGTCCCCTGTCTGACCCCTGCACGTCCAAGCGAGGGGCGTGAGCATCTCTCTTGGCAGAGCCGTGGCCTTTTGGCTGCACCCCTCTCAGGTTCACACGTAATACTCGCGGCTCTCCCTGGGGCTGCATGCAGAGCATCATCTACCCCCTGGAGCTGGTGCGAACGCGGCTGGCGGTGTGCCCGTCGGGCACCTACCGCGGCATTGCAGACGTCTTTAGGAAAGTCCTGCGGGTTGAGGGCTGGCGGGCTTTCTACCGGGGCCTGACGCCGTCCATGGTAAGCGCGCAAAGCATGCCGCATACGTGTCAGCATGCTGGGTTTGAGTAGTGTTTGAGGGTTGCAGGCTGTGCGATGTGGCTAAGGCGGCTTTGCACCAACGCTGCTGCGGCATGGCGTGCGCCAGGCGCTCCTTTGCCGCAGAGGGCACATGTGCAGCCTGCGGACTAGAGTAGCTTGTCGGGTTGAAGCATGACACGTGAAAAGACTTCACATCAACCACTCGTTCACAATCGAGTTCCCCTTCACCCTTGCCTGCTCTGCAGCTGGGCATCATACCCTATGCCGGAGTGGATATAGCGGTCTTTGAGATGCTGAAAGAGCGGCTGCTGGATGAGTACGAGGGGTTCCCGCCTGCCCACATGATTCTGGGGGCGGGCATGGTCTCCTCGTCCATAGCGCAGTTTGCCTCGTACCCGCTGGCGCTGACACGCACGCGGTTACAGGTGGGGGCTCCCGGGTTGGCTTGTGACTGGAGGAGGTATCGTATTCCAAGCTTCGTTGGGATCCACTTGCATACGGCTGGGGTGCAATGGTTGATTGACGGGAAGTCATTGAAGTTCTGCCAAGCGGATGCCGTTCGGGATCTGCCTTGGCACGTGTGATGGCCCCTTCCGCCTCGCTGTGCGCTTGCGCATGGAAGGTGACTAATGCTCTACAGCTGGCTTGCCCGGCTGGACTCGTGCAGGCCCAGGGTGTGGGCGGCAGGCCGCTCAAGTATGTCGGCATGGTGGACGTGCTACAAAAGACATACAGATTAGAGGGCTTCCGGGGCCTCTACAAGGTGGGCAGGTGGCTGGGCATGGTACAGCATGTGGTGGGTGTGGGGGTCAGCGGGGTGGGGTCACGCACACAGCCGAGGTGGGAGCATGCGGAAAGGTGGGTGGGTGGGTGGGTGGGTGGCGTCACATAGGTCATAGGCTGGCCCTATTGCTAGTCCACGAGGGGCCAGGACAGTCAGGATGCTGCTGACTTTCCTCATCTTTCCTGTCATTGGCATGGCAAAGTTTCACAGTCATGGGTCGGGTGGGTGCCACGGGTGGGTGTGCTCGTGCGAGTGCGCCTTGCTTGCGCCACATGGGAATATCTTACGCTAGCTTGGCTGCGGTCCACGAGAGAGCGGGTGGCTCATAGGCGCACGCTCAGCACACGCTGTGCTGCCTGACGGTGGCCCATTGCTTCCTGGCCGACTTGGTGTGCAGGGCTCGCTGCCCAACCTCTGTAAGCTGGCGCCCGCGGCAGGCATCAGCTGGTTTGTCTTTGAGGAGACAAAACACATGCTGGGGGTTGATGCCCGGTCATAGGCAGGCACGCGGAAGCAACCCAGTGCCCGCCTGGCCGCTCTGTGGGTCAGGCGGGCTCGGAGCAGCCGAGTCATGGTGTGGCTAGCATAGCAGGCAGCGCCCCTGCACTCTCCGCAGCAATGCTGCACTTCTGACAGGTCTGTGCTCGCATGTGCGAGCGTTAGCTGCGCCACGCTATGCCTCGCGTCGCGCTACTGCGCAGCAGTTGTTTCTTTTGGCTTTAGCAGCTGAACGCCTGCTCTTTTGTTTGGGATGCACCTCCCGCAGTGAGGACCAAATGTTCTTTCGGACATAAGCAATCAGTTGCGCTTTGTAGGTTGTATTTTTTTGGGCACATGCGTCTGCATTGACGTGAGTGGCTAGGTAGGTCAGGGGCAGCATGTATGCCTCACTTAGCAGCCAGGGTTAGCTTGCAGGTCTCGCCTAGTGCGGTGTGAGTGCGTGTTGGCTCGGTTCTTTGTGCTTCAAATCCTGAGGACCGGATCTGCGGTCCTGCTGTAGAGCTTTCGGCAGGCATGGCTAATTAAGAACGTAAGTGTGTCAGGCCTTTGCTGCTTATGCTTGGCACGGCAGCGGCCTGGCATCTGGCAGCTTGGCTGATGAGGGCTCCAAGGAGTGCAACTCCTTAAGCTTTACAGTGCATATACTCACCACGTTCTCACTGTCTCACCACGTTCTCACTGCCTCACTGTCTCGTGCTACTTCCACTCTAAACCTTCCTCAGAAGCTCACAGCGCATGGATAGACACCGCAGGCACCCAGGCATAGCCTGCTACGCACTCAAAACCCGCTCTAAGGTGCACAAGCCACCTGGCTTACAAAATTGCTGGAGTAACTTGGCGCCCTGGCTCGGGCGCACCAATTGTGATACTGCCTACCCTTGTCACAGGCAATTCTCAAGGGCTCTGATGCCTGCGTGCTGGTCTATGGCCAAGTGCAACGTACGACTGCCAAGGCCACACAAGGTATTACAAACCTGCCTTTGACAACAAATTTACACTTGAAACATTGGGGAAGAACCCCGTGCCCCTAGGCTTCACCAGGACACATGGCCTGTGCACACCAAACTGGCATTCTCTTGCCAGCATCCAAACCCTTTTCATCCTTCCCTCGACATGGTCCCTGCATCTCCTCAGCACTCCCCCTATGCGGGGTCGTTCCCTCACTTCCTTCCTGCACCGTGGTATCAGCATCACCCAGTCTTTCAGTGCCCCTTTCTCTCTCTCCATCCTGGTAGTCTTCTCCGAGCCCCTGCATGCGCTCCTAAGTCGCCTCATCCCAGAACTCGCAGTAAATAACCTCTTGAACTTAAATCTCCATTGCTTAGCGGTTCGCCTGCCTGCTAGTCTTCCACGATTGGGCCTTGCATGAGCTCCCGCCTCGCCTCATCCAAGTCCTCTATTGTGGCCTGCCGCCGCGCTGCATAAGCAAGAGCGAACCATGCTGTGTCAAGCCCCCCCCCGGGATCGTGCTGGACAGTGATCGTGAGTTTTAGTGCAGTAACTTTGCATCTCATGGGGCAGCCGCATGGGACCATGGGAGGCATTTCAGCTTCTGTGTGGGCAGGCCGGCACAGTGCGCTACACGTTGTTTAAAGAACACACCAGTCTGCTTAACAGACAATGATGAGAGACGTCAGCTTTTCATGCCTAGGGGCGGCCAGTGCTGCCTAAAGCTCATGACAAGATGCTAAATGTGGTGTCTTGCTGACGGGCAAGGCAAGGGCACGACAACATACATGTGTGCGTGAGATAAGCGGGCTGTGCAACTCAAGCTGCTACTCATTGCTCCACGCAGAATGTCTGTCTTCTCTCTGCGCCATGTCGTGCCTTGCTGAAAATTGGGTGTTATTAGGTGTTCGTTACCTGCGCTCTCATAGGGTGGGAGAGGGTGTGCGTGACCGTGAGGCAGCTGGGAACAAGGGATGCCTGGGTGGTTGAACTTCTGAGTAGGGTCCCCATGAAGGCTGGTCTGCAGCAAGCAGCTATCAATTGTCGTGATGGGTCCACCAGAAGACACCGCGCAAGCAACACCCCCGACCCTGGCGGTAACAGTGTTAGCCGGACACGACGTTTGTGTCTGAACAGGTTGAGACGCCACCTGCGCCTCGCACTGGTGATCAAATTGGGGAGTTCCCAGACAGTGGGACAGCATTCTCACATGCTATAAGGTTCGAAAAGGGAAGCGACTGACTGGAGGTACACACCACTACCGGGGATGCAGGGACTCCCCCTCTCGGAGACACCGTTCCTACCTGCAGTTCCCGCTCTACTGCTGTCGGAACGGGGTACTCAAGGCCTTCTGAGTGCACGATTTGGGCCTTCATGCCGTGGGGTTTTGCGTGGGGCAGCTTGGCGCTGGCTCCAGCTGTTGGGTCATCTTTGGGGTCCAGCAAGTCACCCCTCAAGAGCTGGTTCGACATGTGATCAGATGAGATTTTGATCGATTTTAAGGTTTCGAGTTCACGTCTCAGCTTCTTTAAGAAGAGAGACATGAGGAGAGACTATGACACGCGTGTACACGTCACTCTCCAGGGCGCGAAGACCAGAGATCCCCACAAGGGCTGCCAACCCGCAGTCAGGAGATCACAGACGTTGCATGTATCTCAGAATCACACAATCTGATGTCAAGGTTGGGTGCTTCCTTGATCAGCAGACGTCTGGCAAGGAAAAGCATTGGGCGGAGCTTGAAGTAAGCACTACAGCTTGGGCCCTAAAAGGTGCTGCGATCCAACACCGTGACGAACTGGCACACACGTCCCTGAATGCAGGACGGGCACTGTTGTGTGCATGTCCAACGGGCACCCAGGCCTCCCCAAGCGCAAGCAGGTTGTGACAGCCCTGGTCCAGAAGCCTGAGGATGGGTCTATACTGCTGGTGAAGCGCAGCCAGAAGGTCAGCACTTACCAGGACCAGTGGGGAGGTGTCAGTGGCGGTAAGTCTGCAAGATGTACTTGTCAGTGGTTTCAACAATACAGTGTTGTGTGCGCCTTGATAATCTATGTGCCAAGACTGGCATGATGGGGAACCTCCGGCATAAATTTGGCGAAGGCTCACAGGCGATTGCCAGCCAAAACTGGAAAAATGGTGGGGTGACGGAGGGCTGGGGGAGCAATTGAGGACTGTCAGGCCACTCGTTGGCAGAGTTTTCAGGGTCACAAGTAAGCAAGAGCTCCACGAAGCAAGCAGATGTGCGTGGGCACTGATCTTATCGGCACAGTGCTGATCCCATCACCTGGCAACGGTCAGACAGCCTGTGGGCATGTAAAGCACCAAAAGAGGGGATTTGAGGCCTACCGATCGCTAATGCGCAGCTTCCGCCTGGCCATTGCCGTGCTTGTACCTGTTCCAGCCAGCAGCAGTCGGGCAACTGCTCCCTGTGCTGCCCCTTCAACTGTCCCTGTGCTGGGAGGGAATCGGCAACAACAATGCTAGGGTGCTGCAAGCATGTGGGTGTCTGGAGTGAAGTGCAGGCATCGAGGGCCATGAGTCGCCCATCCACCGCTGCTTGCAAGAGGTCAGTGGCTCGGTGCGATGGTTGAGCTCGGCGCATATGGCCAGGGCCTCGTGCCGGGTCCCATGAGGTTCTGTGGATCCCCAGGAGACCTTCCACACCCACTTAGACAGCCCAGCCGACTGATGCTACCCTGAAGCGGTCGCCGGACTGCTGCACAAGTTACCAGCTCCGAAGGACACTGTGTGCCATAGCCGCCCCCTGCTGGCCTTTCACCTACAGCTAAGCAAGCACCCTCACCAGGCTTGCTGATGGCGTGCTGCAAAGGACTGCTAGGGCCCGTCTTTGCTGCTGCTTGCAGATAGCGGAGGAGGTTGGGTTTGGGGCTGAAGATGTGGCATTTGTTCGCAGCGGCCGGCCCTTGTATGTGGATGATGGGCGCCGCCGGTTTGCGGTGCACCCTTTTCTGTTTCACCTAACAAAACCCCAGGGCCAGGTACGCTGCAAAAAGCTGGGGTTGCTGCGTGGGTGGTTGATTCGCTGGGTGCTGCTGTTGTAGTGAGGGTGGCAGCCTCCCTAGCTACGGGTAGGAGACCTGCATGATGCCACGCATCACTCCTTGTCTGGGGTCGTCTCGATCGTAGGGTGCAGGCACCCTCCGGGTAATTCTAGGGGGCGCTCATGGCTGTGCAGCACGCACCAGAGCAGGTTGCGGATCCTGACCATGGTTCATGACTGCTGGCTTTATGTATGACAAAGTCCAGCGCCTAACAGGAGCCCTGGAACGGAGACCCCAGGAAGGGATGTAAAGCAGTGGTTTGGAAGGATCTTCCTGAGTGACTGCAACGGGTTTCTCTGCTGATGTAACTGCTCTCTACAACTGCCTGTTGGCCCAGCTCCTGCTCTGCTCGATCTCCCTACCTACGCCCTCCCTTCGCAGGTGCAGCTTAACTGGGAGAACGTGGACTCTGCCTGGGTGGATCCCCGCAGCATCCGATCCAAGAACACGGTGCCTCTGCTGCCTGAGACGTGAGCCTGGGTCGCCGGATATGACACAACAATTTGCAAGAAGCTGTACTGCTTTGGGCAGGCTTGCAAACTTCACCATGCCCGGTGCCTGCCTCAGCATGGGTGCAAGTAAAACAGCGGCGGTCCTTTTCTGGAGCGCAGCAAGCAAGCAGCATGCAAGTGCGACGAATGCCCCCACCACCATGCTCTGCCATCACTGCCCTCGTGCACAAGATGGATGCCATGGTCCAATTCAGGCCTGCGGTGTGTTGTGTGTGCCGCCGCAGCTACGAGAGGGTGGCGGTGCCGCCAGAGCTGCTGCCTGCGCTGGACAACATCGTCGCTGACCGAAGCCATGGCGCTGCCCAGCTGGCGGTGTGGGTGCTGGACGCCCTGAAGGGTGGGTGGGTGGGGCTCAGTCGCCACCACCACCTGTCTGTGGCATGATAAGGTGGAACAAGGGCCCGCAAGATGAGGCCGCTGTCTGCAACACCTCAGACATCTGTTGCGGTCTGCGTGACAGCGCAGGGCTGTGTTTTTATGTCCTCTTGCTGCCGTACTGGTCAGGGACCATTTGTTTCGGCGCCCGTCGGTACCTCCACTACTGTGCATTGCAAGCATGTGTTGGGCCGTGGTAACTGCTCAGCTTTGCAGCCTCCCTGGCATGCCGCAGATGCGGCACAGCAGCTGAACCGCCAGGGCAGCCCAGAGGCGGGCGGCACCCCAGCCCTGGAGGCCCTCAGAAACTACGGCTACCACCTGGCCACAGCGCGGCCCAGCATGGCGCCCCTCGCCAACGTGGCGGCCGCGGTACTGAGCGAGGTACACAGGGAGCTGGCCAGCCGCGCGGAGGCTTTTGAGGTCACCCAGGGCCAGGTCTGCACAGCGGCAGTCAAGGTGAGGAGGGCCATGGACCGTCTGTTCTACTCCCTGGTTGCCTGCACGAGGCAGGGGCGGCTCCTCTCCTTTGCCGCCAGGCAAAAGTGTGCTTGTCCTGGGAGCCTCAAAGCAGTGTGAAGGTTGCTTGGTTGCAATTGCCACCGGCCCACTCAACCATGGTGGGCTTGTTTAAGTAGCATTGGGAAGGTGAGAGAGCATGTGTCAGCACGGTGTGTGTGTGTGTGCGGGGGGGGTCCCCTGCTGGGATCTTATGGTGCAAGCCCTCCCCAACGGTGCGGATCGAGAGGTTGAGCCACTGGGCTGCTGGGTCAGGCTTGGTCCGCCAGACGCTGTAGTGTCAATTCCAGGACAACTGACAGGTATGTTCTTCCTGCTGCCCATTGAAGCGCTTGGTAACCACTCTACACAGAGCTTCTCCCCTGCTGCTGCAGGCCACACAGTCCCAGCGGGAGCGGTTGGCAGCCGTGGGGCAGCAACTTCAGTCGCATGCCCGGGAGCTTCTAAAAGACGGCATGACTGTCATCACAACCTCCTACTCATCAACCATTGCCCAGGCTCTTTGCCAGGCTGCGAAAGGCAAGTGTGTGGCCTGTGGCAGCGCCCCGGGCCTGTGTCTAGCTTCTTTGACGATTGTTGGATAGCCTCCAGCTGTTATGCTTGGGACGGGCTGCATGCATTGCAAACGAGGAGGGTGTGTGGTAGCCAGCGAACCCCGACCAAGGGGTTCTGCCTAGGCTGTCCTTGCAAGTTTGTCTCGGGGCCAGGCACGCAAGTGACTGGCCCAGCTTGGATCCCCTGCTGTTGCAGCACCTAGCGTGATGTGTGTACATCACTTGCGTTTCCTGCCTACCAGTGAGTGGTGTTCGATGCTCTCGCAGATGGGTGCCGGTTGAAGGCGATAGTGTGTGAGTCACGGCCGTTGAACGAGGGAGTGAGCCTGGCCAACACCCTGGCTGCTGCTGGGGTGCAGTGTACGGTCATCACAGACGCGCAGGCGGGCTTGTTTGTGCAGCAGGCCGACCTGGTATTGGTGGGGGCTGATTCCATAACGCAGCAGGAGGCTGTCAACAAGGTAGGTGGCTGATTAGCTGGGGTAGATGCGCAACCCTGGCATGAGATGCATCACCATATAGAAAAGAACAGCCAACACCCCAGGGCGACACCGCACCTAACCGTCCTCTTGAAGGGGCTTGGAAGTCTAGCAGTGGTTAGACTCTGTGCCTGTTGTGGCTGTGAGGGCCACGAGCTGGAATTACCTTGGGCCGCACTGCCACGCCTGCCTGATGCCCACCTGAGCATGCACGCCTATTTGGGTAGAACACCCCAGCTCACTCCCTGCATATTGACTCTGAACAGTGGTAGCAGCTTGCGGCGCCTCCGTCAAAGGCATGTCCTCCTCGCCCGCCTGGCCGAACTCCAAACACAGGCAACGAGCGCAGCTACTGGGATCGCACACTGACCCATGCATGCTCTCATTCCTCTGCAGGCCGGCACCTACCTCATAGCTCTGGCAGCACAGGCGCACAGGGTGCCCCTGTTTGTCATTGCTGACACAACCAAATTCTGCCCGGGCGCGCTCATAGATCTGGCCCACCCTGGGGACCACCCGCTGGCGGCAGCTCATGAGGAGAAAGGGCCCGAGGAGGTGTCGGCCAGCTGGCAGGTGGCTCTGCAGCCGGGGTAAGCTCTGGGGCGGGCCCTGGGGCTGCACAGTCGCTCGGGCTTGCTTGGCTGGTGCTGTGCTCGGCTGACTGGCTGCGCTGAGCGACTGCATACACACCTGGAAATTGGGAGACCACAACCGGCATGGGGGCGACTGTCTGGATCTAGTCGCAGTCAGCTCAGGTACGCACTGGAGATTTCCAGGCAGCAATGCCGCAGCGCGGATATTGCAGAGGGCCGTCATCCAGTGGCATGTACTGATGTACACAGCCGGGGGACACCCCTCCTGGTGCTGTGCAGGGTGGCCGTAAGGAACATTTACTTCGAGGGCACCCCGCTGAACTTGGTGAGCGGCATTGTCACCGAGGATGGAGTGCTACATCCCTCGCAAATAGGCAGCCATGTAGACCACCTGCGGCAAATGTACAGCGAGGCTTTTGCGATTGAAGCTATAACGTAAGGGCCTGCGGCTCCTTGCAGCATCACCTGGGATGACAGAAGGCCTCATGCGGGTGATGCGGCCTGTTTGCACAACTGCGTTGGTAGGGGGCTGCCCATGCTGCAGATAGATGTCTGGCTTTATGTGCAGTCCCACAGGCCCTGTCTGACCCATGATGTGTGGTATTATCACCAGGCACATGGAGACTTGGACTGATGCTGTTGTCCAACCATAGTAAGGAATTTGTGTTCTGTATTTGAAGGCTTTACAGGGTAGATAACAAAAAGGTAGTAAACTACATGGCCTACATGTGCAGCATGCGACCCGATGCTAGGTTATACCCACAATGTGCTGTACTATATGTCTTGCATGCACAGTCTATTTCATTTCATTGGTAAACAAGGTGGCAAGCAGAAATGCAGGCAAGGGTGGCCAACCAGACTGTGCCGCTTCGCAAGCTTCCGTTAGAAAGCACCTGGGAGGCACATGTTGTAAGATACGACACCGGCCACCATACAGGCAAACTGCAGGCCGCCTCTACAGAGGAAAGGTTGCCAAAGAAAATCACTGATACATCACTCGCCTTGCGGGAGACCCGCTGGCCGGGTTTGGTCAACCTTGGTCAGACTTCTTTAACGCTGCCCACCCTAGCCTTGCCGCATAAACAGGCACCACGGACGTGCGAGGATAGCGTGGGGCTATTTTGAAGTGAAAAGAAAGCTTCCTTACAGGCGTGGGACGATGTCGCTTAATGCTTTCCGATGTGTGATTCCCGCCAATCGCCATGCTGGTAGCTTCCATATCTTGCTCATATCACCATGAATTAAGGGATAGTTAATATGGGCCATAAACGGAAAATGGGCTGCTAATATGGGTTTTGGGCTGATTATGGACCCATAAAAAGCCCAAAACCCATGAAGTTCCCATTACCTGTTTATGGTCAAGGAAAATGGCTAACCTGCTGCACATGAGTGGAATGTAACACATATTTGTCCCATAATGTGCCAGTTTCTGCTGGCATGGGTTACCCATGGCCTGGGAATGGAGATCATAGACTCCATGCACCTGACGTGCCCCATTTCAATCCAATTTCCGGTTTGGGTACCACTATTGACAATTGCTTACCATACCAGCGTCCATCCTCTCATATGGTGCTAAGCATACTACAACGCTTGGCAGCATGTCCATGCAACCCTATGGCATTTAGATAGATAGCCTTAGCTTGTGCCAAGATGGGTCGATAGCAGGCGCACAGATCATTCCGTCATACCCGGCTCAGGCACGTCTAAGGTGATGGTACAAAGTGCTGTCGATAAACACCCAAGAAACTTATCTCTCATCTCTTGCAAGCTATCTGACACCTTGCCCACCACCCGGATTCTGTGCCAGGGACATCTATGCAGCACACACACACACTGTTCCAGTGTAGTGGCGGAGTACAAGGTCAGACTTCTTACGGACCAGCAGGGCAAGATGCGTGGCCCCATCAAGCTACTAAAGCCCCTTCACAGCTACCGTGTCACCCCTCTATCCCTCATACTTGCTACCGTCGTGCACCATGCCGCCAGTGAAGGCCCGCCTTTCACCAAAGAAGAACGGCTCCCTCTTTGTCCATTTGTCACTAAGGAACTGACAGAAGAAGGTGTGCCTCAGTGCGCCTTGACTGCACCACCATCATCCAGGCGCAGGCGCAAGAACAAATTAGCAGGGAGATACCCAGCAGCAGGATGCGCTCCTGGAGAGGCTCCTTCTCCATTACACCGCAGCAGCAGTATGCGATCTCCTGCTGCAGGGGTGAGCAAAGCGGGGTGCCAGCCATGCTGCTGCCAGCCCAGCCGGGAGCCCTGGTGTGTGCCAGTAAGGGACGGCAAAGCCTGGGAGGCTGCCCTTGTCGGCAGCTAGAGTTGGTCAGCAACCCTGGATAATGCAAGTGTAGCAGTCAGGGGCCTGCAGGTTTGACAGTTGGCTAAAAGCTAATGAAACTCGTGCCTTTACAGGAAAGGTGCATGGAAACGTGGGACAGCTTATCTACACTGTGGCTCGGTTTCGGCAGCACACACCTTGAGCGAGCCTTCTTCGCAAGTGCTGCCGGAGCTAGTTAGCAGGACCGGGCCCTGCAGGTCTGACAGTCGGGCTTGAGCGTACAGGTCGTGCCAGCAGGCTAGTAGGCTGTCACAGGCAGGTGCACGCGTCACTTAGGCTAGAAACGTTTTTCCGTACCTTGGACGACGCTTCCTTGAACAACAAGCAATAGGGCTTCAGCCGAGCGCCGCTCAAGCCTGATCGAATGGTTGGAGTGGCTGACATGACAAGGAAGTTCCCATACTGAAGCTTTCGTTGATACCCACAATGAAGACCTCGTGGGTCATACCAACGGTTATAATATATCAGATCTCGGTATTGCGCCCAGGAGGCCACTTTGGTCCTTCAGGCCAGCATCGCCGCCAGCATGAAATTCACGGTCTGCTGGGCCTGCGGTGCTGGCTGATTGACGATAGGCAGAGTCATGTCGGGCGGCCTGCAATGCCCGTACATTGGTTAATGCGGTGATTAACGTGTTACAGGTACAAGAGTTCTGCGCCTGCCCTGCCAACAGCAAACATGATTCTGGGCGCGCAGCCTCATCGGCTCGCAAGGCCGCAGGGAAGCCTCACCAGCACGAGTAGCGGCAGTATCTCTGCAGCACTGCGGCTACAAGGGCAGCACTGCAGCCTAAGGGGACGTGTTCCGCTTCAACACAGCAGCCTGCAGACGCCCCAGACTAGACACCACCTTGGCACAAGAGCCTCTCCATGCGTGGCATCGGCAACAGCTGCAGCAGTGCCTATGCCAGAAGATGGCAGCCACAGCAGCAGCGACTATGGCGGCTACAATAGTGCACAGCAGCGAGGTGCGCAGCGAGGCTGCCTATTAGTATAGGGAGCAAACTCCACGGACGAGGGGCCAAGGCAGACAGCATTTGTCGACTGCCTGGTGGTATGCATTGGGTGTGCTGAGAGAGTCGGAGTGTGGCTAATGAGTCTGTTCTTCTTTTGCAGGCTTTCCAGAGTGGCTAGCCACTGTGCGTGCGATAGCCTTCTATGTCACCACCTTCGCCTTTGCAACCCCGCTGTTTACGCTGATGCTCGTAATCTACCCCCTTGTACTTGCTTTTGACAAACATAGGTGGGTGGGTGCGTGCTGAGGCGGCGCTTGTTGAGTCACAGCAGCAGCGCTGTGCCCCACGGGGTTTTAAGTGCAAGTAGTGTATATCGATTGCCGAATGTGACTTTTGCTGCGACTCCGCTTGTTGCAGCCAAGTCCCTGCGGTGATAGCATGAAACTGACAAGAAAGCTAATTGCCTGCTGTAGGCGGCGAGCGGAGCATTTTATCAACAACATATGGGCTAAGCTGACTACACTGTTTTACTACCCCATCAAGGTCAGCTATAGCCCACTCGCAACTGTGGGCACCTTGAACACTGTACAAGCTGTATAGGCTGTGCTGTGGCATCTGATCCTACGTACTGGGCAAGACAGGCTGGGCAGCACTGGCAGGCCTCCCATACTTGCATGTATACTTTCAACGGTGGATATTGATGCTGCCCTGGTTCCCTTTCTGGTGGTCTAAGCAGTGCTACGATGGGTCGAAATGGTTACCCTCAGCCCCAACCTGCAGCACAGCACTTGCTCGCTCCTGCAGTTTGAGGGCTTGGACAACCTACCCGCTGCAAACCAACCTGCCGTGTACGTGGCAAACCACCTCAGCTTTTTGGTAAGCGGCCAGCTGGAGGGATCATCAGCTGGGAGGGCGAGTAGGGCATGGAGAATGGCGCCACTTGTCTTAGCCTACCCAAGACCTGCTGGCGGCAGCGTGCAGGGGAGTGTATGTGAAAGAGGAGGCAGTCTCCTGTTGCAGGGCATGCACATGCTACATATGCACATGCTGCAAGGCCTTGTGGGCACCTGCGACTGGCACGTGGCCTGCCCTCTGGGCTGCTGACCACTGGTGGTTTGCGAGGTGGACTGGAGGCATCTACTGTAAACGCTATCGCCCGGACTCAGGCAGGTGGAGGACAAGGGTGATGCTGCAGCTGCCCTCCCTCCTCACTAGGCTAGCTGGTTGATTCCTTTTCGCAGGACATCTACACATTGTTCCACCTGAACCGGGACTTCAAGTTCATCTCGAAGACCAGCAACTTCCTCATCCCCGTCATCGGCTGGAGCATGTTCCTGACAGGTGCATAAGTGGAGGAGGTCAGAACCCAGTGGGCATCGACGGCTGCGTCAGGGTGCCTGGGCGGGGTACATACAACTGTATGGGCGACATGAAGCAGTTACCTTGAGCTAGGGCCTTCGGCGCCAACCGGGTGGAAGTCAGCTGCTCCTTAGGAAAGGCGCTGCCGCTGCCCCCCGGCTCCCCGCTTGCGAGCAGGGCATGTCATGATCAACCGGGTGGACCGCAAGAGTCAGATAGAGTGCCTCAAGCAGTGCGGCGAGCTGCTCAAGCGCGGCGCCTCGGTCCTGTTCTTCCCCGAGGGCACCCGCAGCAAGGACGGCAAGATGCAGCCCTTCAAAAAGGTGGGTGGGGCGGTGGCTTTGCGCAAGGGCGGTGTACATCCCTCCCTGTACCTGGCTTCCAGGGAAGGGCTCCCGGGATGAGGCTGGTTAGTGGTGGACACCGCCTGGTGTAGAGGTGGAGGCGAGGCGTGTTTCCGGCCCCGGGGCACACCGCAGCAAGGACGGCTACATGCAGCCGGACAAGAGGTGGGAGCATTGGGATGTGTCTGGGGGTGAGGCACTGTAAGCTGCTCCGACTGGCGTGCGTGGAGCAAGCCCAGCCAGACCGCAGTAAGCAGCTGGGCGGTTTGCAGGGGCAAGGTATGTGTCCACCTGAGCTGGGGACGTCTGACCCCCGAGTTTGGCGACCACGGTCTGGCAACGCTGCCTTCCCCACAGGACTGCAGCCAGGCGAGGCAGCGTGCCGCCACTCGTTAGTATGGGTACTGGCAGACAGTGTGGTCTCGCAGATCAGAGTGCAAGGTAGGCTTTAGGGGCTTTCCTGGGTGCCTCAACCAGATACATTCCCCAGCTTGCCGCAGGGCGCATTCAGCGTGGCTGCCAAAGCCAAGGTGCCGGTGGTGCCCATCACGCTGGTGGGCACGGGGGATCTGATGCCCAACAACCGCGAGTATCTGCTCTTCCCCGGCAAGGTAAGCGAGATGCAGACCGTGCCCTCCACAACGCCGACGCTGTGCTGTGCTATGCTGTGCCGTGCTGCGAACGCCCTGCATGCTGGTGCACTCTGCGTTGCTCACTCCCTGCCCCTGCCAAACCCGCGCCCTGCCGACCATCAGTTACTCCCACAGGTTACGCACTGCGCCTGGCGCCGGCGCGGCTCATTCTCACTCACCATCAGTCAGCAGTGGGTGTGGGGTGGTTCCCCCTCAGTCGCCACAGTCGTGCCGCCGGCGCTCCCCTCTGCCTTTGCAGGTGAAGGTGGTGGTGCACCCGGCTGTTCAGCCAGCCAGCGCGGATGTCATGATGAACCAGGCGGCAGCCGCCATTGCCAGCTCGCTGCCGCTCCACCTCAGGCTTGCGGAGGAGACAGCGGCGGCCACGGCGGGCAGCAACGGCGCGGCATTGCCACCACCAGCAACAGCAGCAGCAGCGACAGCGGCGGCGTCAGAGGCGGGTCTGACCCCAGCAGCATGGGAGGATGGGAAGCAGCCAGAGGCGGCTCCGGCGGTGGCTGCATCTGACAAGGAGTAATCTGCGGGGCGCCGCGTGTGACTGGTGGTGTGGGAGTGGCCTGCCTTTACCCTATTGCTGTTGGCAACCTATGCAAACATCCATAGTTACTGTGAAGGGTCGGTGCAGCCTGCATCGGTCCTTCTTCCTTGGTGGATTGGCGCTTGCACCAGGTAATAAGGCGTGCCAGCGTCGTGTTGCTTTGGTGCAACACATGGCAGTTGTTTGGGTCGGGTGGCAAGGTTGCTGGCCGAGGCTGCTGGTTGGTGGGTGAAACCTGGTTCTGCGAGCCGCCTTGCGGGAGGTTCATGCTTGCCCTGTTTGCTGCTACACACGTTGCACGAGCCGGACGCGTGTTACCTGCAGTGCAAGCAAAGGCGGGGCAGATGTCAGGTGACAGAGTGCTGGATGCAAGGGTAGGTCTGGAGACCTGTCAAGGCCTGTTGTTGGTGGTGGAGATCCCGCGTGCTGGTAGGGGAGACCTGCTGCTAAAAGGTCTCTGGTTCTGGTGAAGGTGGCAGGCAATGGTGGACAGGGCGGAGGTAGGGGTGAACTGAGCAGCAGTTTTCCTGAAAGGCGGTGGGTAGGCAAGCTCTGACCAGCAAATGTGGCATTTGGACTGATTGTAAACGCTAACTCAGTGTGCATTTGCAACTGTTGCACTACCCACAGCCTGTCTGAGACAGCTGCATGCCGCTCATTTGCTCTCAGAGCTGGTGCTGCGCAAGCTGGTTACCAAGGCAAGGAGTAAACGTGTATATATCAAAAACAAGCAAACCGGCACCACATGACACGCCTGGCATCACAGGCTGGAGCACAGACACGGCCACCCACCTCCCACTGACCATTTGTCATGTCAAAAGACAACATCGCGCACAGCGGAGATAAAAGAATTCTTCTGCACACCTCTGATGGGCTTTGCAGCACCACACCACAAGGAGCGCACGTGTGCACCTGCCAACCTCAGACGCGGGCCTCAGATGCGACTAGAGTTGCCGCAGGCACGATGCCCAGCGCACCCATAAGGCAACCATTTGACCAGTCAAACCTAAGGAGACAAAGGATAAGCCGGCCCAATTCATGTCACGCAGCCATTCAAGGGGGCATATTTCTCAGCCGCTGCTAAAGAGGACGGTCGCTAAGACATGCGTCTCAAATCAAATCCGAGTGAGGGCCAAAACCGCTGGCACGGTGTCTTACGCGCCCGCCAGGAATCGCCCGCCTTGCTTCGCGAGAGTGCAGGCACAGCACAGCAGCGCGGCCGCTAGTGGCTGGCCAGGCGGCAGGTTGCACGAGGGAGTGGCCTGGCTTCCTCCTAACCAACCGCAGCGGCTGCAACAGCCCACCAGCCGCCACTGGTCCACTGTCTGTCCTGGGAGGGCCCCTCAGAGGCCGACCTTGGACTGGAACTTGGGCAGCAGCGAGGCAAAGCTGAGGGTGAGCACCACGTGCGGCGCGATGCGCACAAAGTAGGTGGGGAAGCCTGCAGGGCAGCAGGGCAAGAGCCAGCCAGGTGACAAGTCAGGGGGGGGGCTAGCTAGCCGCGTCACCCGCTTCTGAAGCTGTGCAAGGGACTAAACACACGCTACCACCGCAGGGGGTTGCCTGCCAGGGTGGTCAAAGCCTGGGCAGCATGACGCAACCACTGCCAGGGCACATGCCTAACTGTCACTGCTATAATCACATCCCTTCCTGCCCCTCTGGCTGACACTGTGCACAGGGTACCAAGCCTGGGTGCGCATTGCCCAACAGCGGCCTCCTCCCTAACAACCACCAGACGAGACGAGTATGCCCCGACAGACCAACTGGCCTCGCTCGGCTCACCAGTGTAGAACTTGAGCGGGCCGCCGGCCCTGAAGGTCTTGACCGCGCAGTCAATGGGCCCCGCGTATGGGTACTTGCCGTCGGGCCCCGGCTGCTGCTTCTGTAGCTGCGTCTTCACATAGTCAAAGGGCAGGGAGCAGGCCGAGGCAAAGAAGCCGGCGATAGTGGCGCCGCCCAGGATCACCGTCTGGCCGCCCTTGGCAAAGCCCAGGTCCTCCAGCATCTCCTTGGCCTGCATGGTGAAGAAAAGGAGAGTGGGGCTCCTGGGGGGTCCGAAAGGCGTGGGTATCTCTCCCGATACTCGCGATACTCGGGACATTTAACATTCTTCAAAAGGCAGGTTTGCGGTGGATTACAAGCGCCTCCGTCGAGGGTGCAAGTTTTCCCATGGCTGGCTGCAGGTTGCAAAATCTCCCCAGCACCCAGCTACACAGATCCTAAACCCCACCTATGAGTTTTGGTGCACCCCCCTAACACAACAAACCTTCTGAGAAGCACAAGGTTCCTTCAAGTGTTGACTGCCCACCCTGGCCCTCCACGACTAGCAGGACCTGCCTACCAGCTCACCCACAGCCGGCAGGCTGCCCAATTAACAATCAACATACAAGCCGATCCACCCGCCAGCACAGACTGCTCACCCACAGCCGGCAGGCTAACGGGTTAACAACCAACAAACAAACCGACCCCCCGACGTGCACAAACCGCTCACCTGGTCGTTAGAGGCAAGCATGCCCATGTTGAGCGCCATGGCACGCACCACAGTGGGCCCGGCGCCGGTGAACAGGCCGCCCACACCCTCCTCCCTCACAATGCGCGTCAGCGCATTGCCCACACCCTGCACGGCGCACACAGGGGAGCTCAGTTGGAGTGAGCCGCCGCTCCCGACACCACCAAGAGGAGTTGCGGCAGTAAGAAAATATCGCCCGCCTAAGCCTCCAAATCTTGGAATCAACAACAAGGCAGCCAGAGATTCCAAGCCCCCCCCCCCCCTCTCTACCGAAAGCCGTGCATGCTACAGTGCTGAACTGCCCGGCTCAACACAATATTAGCCTCCACATCCCTCACTAGCCTCAAACCCCCCTCTTTGGGTAATAGTCTCCCTTGCAATAACATCAATCCCTCTGGGTCCCAGTCGAGCATCAACTGTGCGTTAGGTCAGGCGACTCACAGTGTAGTTGCGCCGCTGCTCGACGGGCAGGTTGGTGTCTGCCTGCATGCGGATGAGGGAAAGGTCCGCAGGCGAGCCCACGAGGGCACCCAGGCCACCGGCCGCCAGCCCGCACACAGCCTTCTGCCACAGCGGCAGCGGCTGCAGCAAGAAGAATAAATGCAACGCCTCAGCACTCAAGGCATAATGGCGCAAGGGTTGGAGGGCTGCACAAAGTAATCAAGGCAACCTCTTCGACACACGCGGCCTGCGCGGTGCTTGCCGCAGCTCACTTGCGTGCATGCACAGTACATGCGGCTGCCTGTGGACCCCAACTCTACACACAAGCAAGCCACAGTGACCAACGTCATCGGCCAAAGCATGCCCCACTGGCCCAACGACACCGTTCACGCCCGGCTGACCTTGTTATTATTGTACTTCTTGGCCGCGTCAAAGATGGTGTCGTAGATACCCAGACGAGCAGTAGTATAGGTCGCCTGGCGCAGCAGGCCAGCGCCGAGCCCCTTATAGAGGGCACCCACGCCTTGGCGGCGGGCTATGTCGGTGGCAATGCCAAGCTGCAAGCAGGGAGGGGTGAGGGGTGGATGTCCTCCTTCATGTGACAGCCAACAAGGACACTGTGGAACACACAGACATGATAACACACAGACAGAGGTGCGGGCTGGGCTTGTGAAAGCAGGACAAGCTGGGGTGGGCTCTCTCCAAAGGGCAGCACATCTACCTCTTTAGTACCACAGCATGTCCACAACGGTAACGATATCAAACTGCATGTATACAATGAGGCTGGCCGACCTACCGGGCTGCCCTTGGCTCCAAGCTGCAGCTGCACCCTGCAAACAAACAGCCCAAGAGCGGCGTTTGCAGCAGGACGACACCATTATCGACACACCTGAAGAGTAACGAGGCACACAGTCATCCTCCTTCGCAGATGCATAGACGGTCTGTCTGTACAAATGTCTCCTGTCATGCATCTCCTTGTGAGTAAAGTCTGTCCCCTCCATAAGCTTGCTATGCTTTGTGAGCAGCAGCCACACGACCTGCTGCTGTCTAGCCCCTGCCACAGGAGCCGTTTACAGCTCAGTGGAGCTGCCAACTGCTTTGGAAATAAACTCCCTGGGAGCTGATACCAATCCACGCGAGAGGAGGGTAACCGCTACTCACTTGACCATGTCAATGGGCTGGATGATGCAGGTTGCTGCCATGCCGCTCAACCCTGCACCACAAACCCACAAGGTCGCTTCCCTCCTCACCCGCATATACAGGGCCAGCTTTGCTGCTAGTTTCACTACGCCACCAGAATACACGTGCAAGCTTTGCCAGTAGCACGCAGCGTACCGCCATTAACAAAAGGCTTGGCTGCCTTCCAGACAGGGTTAAGTGGGGCCTTCTGCTCAGCCATGGTCCTGCAGTAGAGGATACGACCAAGTCAGGCAGACTGCTGCTTGCACACTGGCCCAGGTCCTTACAACCACCGGATCAGGACACTGCCTAAGGCGGCTTTCAACTCCACATGTCAAGGTAAGCAGTGCCCTTGCACCTGTCAGGCTAAGGACCCTGCGAGGGCTGCATGCGGCTGCCATGGAACGGCGCCCTTTCAATATTGATTCAGAACTATCAGTTCAGACTGCTACGTACACAGACCCGGGGCCCAACGCTAGAGTCAATCATAGGTCTAACTGGCCGGCAGCGCCCTGTGCACCCTACCACAACACGACCCCTGGGCCTCAAGTACTTGCATCGCGCTGTTATACATCTCTGATTCTATTGACACAAAGCAGCCCGCCGCCTCACCTCGCGCTCAGCTGCTAGTCTACAGTGGGCTATGGGGCAACCCAAGCGCTTGGCAGGCGGAAGCAGAAGGTTACCGCTCCCGGTCAATGTGGCACCTCAAGGGGATCCTGCGCTGCAGAAGGCCGCCCTTGTGCACATGATTGATGAGTAAGGTGGGCGGGAAATTGGCCTTACAAAAAAGTGGGGAGTTCTTCAACCAGCGCTACTGTTATACGACATATTATGCACTGCCTACAGCGTCTAATTCAGTGCTACGAGAAATTTTTGGAAGCCTTCACGCAGAGGCCAAGCAGGTATGCAGCAACCCAGTGCCATGATGCAGTCACCCATTGTAGCTGGCTGAGAGGCATGGAAGACATTGAGAGATGGTCAAAAGTGAGGCCGCTCGGCACTGGTTCCGCCAACCACCCTTGCACACAGCACTGATGGAGGCTTGACAACCACCAGCTGCCAGCGTTACCGAGGTAATTGGAGCTGAGGACTCGTAGCTGACGATGCTGCACGTGTATCGTTTTGGTGGCGCCATCTTCGGTTAGTATAGACCATGCGACACTGCCTCCCTTCAGAGTTCAGGACCAGTCAAGCGTTGGGAGGTGCCGTGCCTAGAGGTGGCAGCTCAGTGCAAGGAGACGGTGGCTGTGCCCTACACTTGGACGGCCTTTAATGCTTTGGGTGCTCATTTAGCGTGGGGCCGGGCCTCAGGCGTGGCCGCTTGCAAGCCAGGGCGCACGAATGTCACACCCAACTGATTCCTGGAAGCAGGGCTCCCGGGGTTGGTAATAGGGTGCCTGCCAGCTTGCACATGGCGTTTGCGGTAGCAGAAGGTCCAGGGCAGTTTGGCTGTCAACCGTGCCAGGTTAAGCGGAGTAAGGCAGCCCATAGGAACTGCCGCCATCGCTCTAGGCAAGGGGCCCCGTTTCCCATCCGTGGCACTTCTGAAGAGGGGGGAAGGGTTGTGGCCACACTCCTCAAGCCTGACAGGGTGTGCAGAGACCTGGTATACCTTGGTTACCCTGACACCCTGGGGGAATGACACTTCTGAACTGCTATACTACATTCGAAATGCAGCAGTCTTGGCTGCAGCGGAAATTCCCCTTATTCCCTGCTTCCCTAACTAACCAGACGGGTACCCTAGTGCAGCTAGTGTTGGGTGATGCATCAATTTGGGATAGAATTGTGTAACACCCTAAGAAAAAACTGAACCTGGGGTAATACACAATTATATTCCAGAATGAAACAATGCCTGACACTAGCTACACTAGGGAACACGTCCGGTTAGTTAGGAAAGCAGGGAATACGGGGTATTTTCGCTACATTGGGTGAGCTGCAGTGCAAGGGTGCTATCGCGTTGGGCTTGGTGTGAACTCCAGCATTAGTACGGCATACATATGCTAGGGCACTGCGGTGCACAGCTTCCACGGACAGCAGGAATATCTCCTAAATCCGGACTGTTTAAGGAAGGCCTGTATCTCAAGAGGGTGTCCATCCTCTGCCATGTCCTTCAAGGGGGTATATGAAGGGAGCTTACAAGGCAACGGCAACTGAGAACCTCCTTCTGGCGCTCTGGGCGCGCCTATGCTGCCTTGCCCAGCACGCAAGGTCCTACAGTCCTTCCTGCCCACCTATCAATTGGCCTAAATAATTTGCACCCTCCCTCATGCTGGTTGGCAGTCGCATTTGCTCCCTGCCCCCAGCACTTTCCCACAAGTGGCTATCCTGTGGCCTATCAGCGACGCGGGGCTGGGAGCGTGCGAGCTATATGACCGGGACACTTGATCAAGCGGCAGCACCATCTGGGAGAAGAAAAGGATTCACGTGGCGGCGCTTGTTTCAGGGATCGGCCAGTAGCTCAGATGGCTCCCAGGCGCTGGATAACTACAGCTTCGAGGTTCTGTCAGAGGAGGTGGGTAGCGCCCGTTGCGTACCTCGCTCATTCCAACGTTCACTCATTATCTCGCGTACTGGTTCCTTGCTGCATGCCTTGCTGCCACCATGGTGGATTCAAGGTCGTGCCTGGTACAGGTTTCTTTTCAACGGTACTTGACGCTGTTTAACAGAAGGATAAAGTTTCCCCCGCGTCCAGATGGCACGGAGGTGGGGGGTGGCTGGCTGGCATGGCCCGAAATTGTTGACACATTGGTGGCTGTATTCTGGGCTGAGATAAGCAGCCAGGCATAGACACCACTTACGAGAAAGGAGTGCAGTTGTGCAGGAAGTACATGAGTTTGATGTGGTTGGTCACCCACGCGCAAACTTTCATTTCTGTGTTACCTTCCCCTTCCACCCAGCTAGCGAGCAAAGGCCAGCAGAGGTCTGTGACGAAGTACCACTGTCCCTCCCCTGACGAGGCTGAAGGGCTTGCCTGTGCTGGATGTGGGGACTTATTGTCAGGCTGGTGTGTGAGTTGGGAATGACGGCGGTGTCTGAGACCACCCAGCGTCAGAGAATTGATCCTCCGAAGAGCTTGCCTACAGGCATATCACTGCAATCACTGGACCTCAATATCTCAGCGTACGTGGTATTTTTGCAGGTCACCCTGCTGCGGGAGTACGCTCAGGGGGTGAACCGGCTGGCATATTCGCTGCCAGCTGGGGCCTTTGACCGGCGGAAGCACAGTAGCAATGAGGAGTGTGCCCGTGCTGAGCTGTCTGAGGAGGTAAGCAAACACCCGGTCACACTAATTGTCAGTACGGCAGCACCATGGCGACTGTGACTTTCGCCTTGGTGTTGGTGTTGGGTGGCTTCTCTGGCCCGCAGCGGCGGTGCAAAGCAGTCGGGCTTGCAAGCTGGCCAGTTGCGACAAGCAGATGGGCTTGCAAGGTAGCGTACTGGAAGCACCCCACATACGCTGATGCAAGATCCAGCTGGTGCTTGTCACATGAGAATTTGCTTTTGCAGAATGTAATGTAAGCTTTGAGCCCGCACCCCCTCCTGCCGGACCATGGCTCACCAAGGCCCGCCCCCAAGGCGTTGCGCTGCCCAGCTTCTGCATGCAGGCAATGCTGGCGGGCGGGCGATGGGTGGAGCTGCTGCCGCCCGGGCACCCCGGCATACCTGAGGTCAAGTGGTGCGCCAACCGCTTCACGCCCTACCTCTGCATCGACCCGCAGCCTGACGCGGAGCCTGCCCCGAGAGACTATGAGGAGTTCATTGAGGTAACAGTTGAGGGGACAGTCACAGGCTGTGCTGGTCGCTGGCATGCACGTCCACTGTGGTCAGTCATGCTGTTGGAATGGCTTGAGCTCCATGCCGGCCAGTGGCGGCGATGGGACAGAGCGGCAGGAGGGGTTGGCTTCACACCAGGCACTCAGGGGCCCACCATGGGGCAACAGCCTTGTTGGAGCGCCCAGTGTGGGCATGCCATCATGAATGCATTATGAAGAGGCAGTTTGAAAAGGTTGCCCATCCCATGGGTAACTCATGCCTGCCGCCAGTACTTTCCCAGCAGCCTGCACAGGAATGCGCATGGGCTCCTGTCCCTCCAGAGGCCCCATGGGGCTTGAGCCATGCCCCCAACCAAGCCGTCCATCCCTGGGTGTGGGAGCGTGCAGTCTGCTGCCCCCGTGGCGACCGTCCTCTGTGTGCTGTGTCCCAGACAAGCTATGACTCCATGGTCGCAGGTGCTGAGGGTTGGCATCCCCGAGCTGCGGAGGCTCATGCGCAGCGGCGACATGATGCTGCCCTCAGTGGCCACCTGCTTCTGGGCCCTGGACGAACTTGCGCAGCTGGGATACCTATGATGCCTATGATACCCTTGGGTACCTACACACCCTGGCTACCACTCGGCCCTTCTCGACAAACTTGTGGAGACAGCGCCAGTGGGTTCGTGCGCTGGAAGGTCGCACTTGGGTGCGTTTGAGATTTAGCCGCCCCTCTGGGGCTGGCATGCATCCAGCTGATCGTAATGTGCTTCCTTGAAGTTGCGCCCCCTCAGCTGCTTGGCCGAGCAGAGGTGCTAGGTAGTGGTCGTGCTGGTTGAACCCCTTCCATACTTTGACCATATATAATTTTTTGTGGAGGTTGGGACGCGTTGGCGCTCTTGCTAGCTTGCTCAGCTAGAGTCTTTGGGTGCAGCTAGTAGCATCAATAGCGGTCCCGTGGGACGGCTTTGCTGGGGTTGTTTTTGCTAGCTTTACACGAAGTTTGTTATCTGCTTGCCAGGCACGGAATTGCTACTGTCATCATTGCGAATATCTCGTGGTTGTATGTCACAATTACTTCAGATCATTTGTGCAACCAGATCACTTGTACAGATATCTGTAACTGCTACAGTTGTGTCATGACCGTGAGTTGTGAGGGCAGTACAAGGCACGGTCCCAACTTAGCACCTGCCCCATGTTACGCAATCATGAAATCATTCAATAATGTCCTGAAGACCCTGCCTGGGCCACTGCAGGCATGCCTGCTGCATATCCAGCTGACTCCTTGCATCATGACCTTGCATGTCATTTCTCAGTCTCCTGCTGCCTTGGTCTGACAATCCAACGCACCCAGCAGTGCCAGGTCGGGTGTAGCGCATATACAAATCCTAAACTTGTCCCACACACCCAGCAGTGCCAGGTGGGGTGTAAGCATAAGCAAAGCCTGAACTAGTCTCACACACCCAGCGCGCTCTCCACATCAGAGGAACTGCCTCAGGTCAGCCAGCACGGCCTCGCAGGTAGCCAGGGGCAGCCCCCCCTCAGCCGGCTTGATGCTCCCCTCCACCCACAGCCGGATGCCCTTCTGCTCTTTCACCCTGCACAGGCAGCAGGCAGCAGCATCATCTCCTTCACTCATCCACCAATCCCTCCTGCTGTCTGTCCTGTGCCCCTTCCTCCCTCATACACCAAACCTCGATCGTTTAGTAGGCAGGTACCCGCGACTCGGGTGTCTCTTGCACCCACTGAATCATACCCTGGCTTGTCTACCTAAGACTGTGGGAAAGCATTGGTATAGCATTACTATAAGGAGTATGTATAGCACACGGCTCAGTACAATGCAGCATATGGGACTCCTTCATCGTCAAAGCGCACCTGCACTCTACCAGGAGGGTGGTGCAAGGCGGCACCGCCTTGCGTATCTTGAAGGTGATGTCCACGGTGGAGGCGAGAGGCACATACACCATCTTGGCCAGCTCGGCTGTGGCTTCATCCAGCGCAGACTCTATCTGCAGAGGCAAGTAGGCGGGTATGCAGCCCGGTCTGTTCCCCCAGTCCTCACTCAGGCTCGCAATACTTGCTCAGGCGTCATGACCAATCCAACAGCTGAGTGAAGAAAACAGGGAGCGCAGACCATGATCTACAGTATGCACGGCTGCAGGCCGCCATCCTTGCATACAGCGCTCCCAGTCGAAATTAGTAGATCGCTCTGCCAAGAGGCCCACTTACAGCGCCCCCATGAACAGAGGTCCACAGCCCAGTGCCGATGCAGGCGCTCTCTGCATATCGTAAGACACCCTTGAGGGTCCCATACTGCTCCCCGGGTGCAGGGTTTTGGTAGAAGAGTCGCAGGTCCAGGCCCCTCTGTGCGGCAGCATCCCCGGTTGTCCAGCCGCCTATTGGCAGGGTCTCATAGGAGCGGCTGGCACCAGGGAGGTGCTTTTCAAATGGATGAAGATCAGGGGAACTGGCCAGTTCCGTGAGCAAGGCATCATCAGGGGCAAACAGCCCATGCTGCCTGCAGGCAAGTGCAGGCCAGACCCAGCCACTTTGTTTGTGCAACACGCTCTATTAACAGATAGCGGCTATCTAAAGCATACTGTGTCGTAGTAAAATTACTATGTACCTCAGGGGAATGCCGTCTGCGATGGCTTGGGCACGGTAACCCTCAGAGTTCGCTGCCAGCATGTGTCGCTTCAAGTCCTCGGGCTTCTCGTCGCTCTTGGCAGGCTGCACCACTCCACCACCAGCTCTCTCGAGGGAGGAGTTGTACGTCATTCCAGCTCGTCTTTCGTCAGGCGGCAGTAGGGGCCCTTGGCTGATCACAGCTGATCGCAGCTGCCAGGCTGGGCGTTCACCCTCTCACTGAAACTGGGGAGGTGCAAGGTACTTATCAATAAGCTGTCATTTATGAAAGCGTTTCGCATTATGATTTCTGTGCGCCCACAGTTGCGCCCTCTAAACCTTTTGGCGCCCCCGCCCAGGAATCGCAAGGTGAATCATTCCATCAGCACTGCCCAGCTCAATAGATCACTCTTACCTCGCTTACCCAAACTCACGACCATGCAGCTGGGCTTTCGATGCACAAGCTGGCGAGCAGCATCTCTTCCTCTGCTCCCAGCAGGCACCCGGCAGTCCCTCGCAAAGCTGTGAGGGTCGCAGCAGCGCAGGGTGGGTACCTGACTAACGACCATGCCCGCCGGCGTTGGTCGGAGCAGGATGACACACAGCAGAGCAGCCTCTCCAACACTCTCCACTCAGCCAGCAGCGTCCTTATAACCGTGGCCATAGTAGCGGCACTTCGGGCCGTCTACAATAGAGTTCTGAGCAGGCCCAGCCTACCCCTGCGAATAAGGAGAGGTGCCCACATGGATGGGAGCGTGCGCTTCTCGGTGGCTACGTTTAACTTGCGTGGCGTGATGGATCGCTGGCAGGAGCGACGGCCGCTGCTGCATGAGTGCTTGAAGCAGCTGGATGCGGACGTGCTATGCTTCCAAGAGGTGCTGACAGGTGCGGCGAATGCTAACTCAGCTGTATGTCCTGTGCCTCGAGTATTGGCATTTTGTTGGCCTTCAGGCTAGGCAACAGCTTGCAAGACTAGAAGGGACAGGGCAACATGCGGTTGGCCTGCGCCGGCAATTTTGTCCCAAGACTCTTGATGGCTGAAGGCCGAACCGAGAGCAGGGCCTTCAGTTCGAACATCTCGAACTGGGAGCAATGATCTGGCATGAGGCTGAAGACAGAGACGAAGCGCCAGCAGCCATGCAGCTCAACCAGGCCTACCCTAGCCATCACAGTGGCAACAAATCGGCTTGGATGCTTGCAGGGGAGTTTGAGCAGGACAGGCAACTCCTGGACAGCAGCTACCATGTGTTTCCCTGCAAGGCGGCTCTGTTCAACCTGCTTACAAGTGGGGGCCTCCCAAGGTAAGAGGCGCAAGCAGTGTTGAGCTGTTGCCAGGCGAGAAGACGTGGGCCAAATGAGAGGACAAATTTATGTTGTTGCGTGTACTGTATACAAGACGTCACGAGAGGTCTCAGGCCCCAGTTGTGTTCGTGCTCTAAAAATATCTGTGCAGCTGCTCAGGCTTCAACTAGCGAGCGCTCTTCTTTCCCCCTCGTCCCCTCCCCCAGCCCATACACATCCACCACTTGTGACTGTAAGTGGTGTGCCCAGCAGGTATACCAAGTCATGCAGGTGTGCCAACTACTACTCCCTTTAGTTTTGCATGTGGCATTTCCAGCATGTAATTCGTGGGCACAAGTAAGGGTCCCAACTACACTCCTCTCCCTCTGGCGGGGCTGCTGCAGGTGGTATGCCCAGCAGGTGACTAGCTGGCTGAGCCTGGCTCCCCTGCAGCGGCTGATGGTGCAGCTGCCGCCAGTGGTGGAGGCAATACGGGAGCGGTACGGCCTTCACCAGGACCTCTTCCGCAACATCAGGTACCGCTTCTGCTAGACATCACATCCCGAGCAGCAGGGCAGGCGCTGTGGTACGCACCGCACTGCAGCACACTGGTCAATGTAGGCATGCCTGCCGCTTCCAGGGCGGTCTGTTCACACCCTCTTACTGATGCAAGATAGGCCGCGAGGCGGCTCCAGCAGCCACAGACCTTCAACTCCCCCCGCCAAGCCACCAGAGGCCGTTAAAGCGCCCCACTGTGTGCTGCCTGCCTGCCTGCCTGCCTGTTTGTACTCGGACTCTATCCTCCCAAGGACTGCTCGCTCAGCCTGCCAGCACAGTCCAAGATGGTGCGAACGGCGTACTGCCTGTCGAGCAACATAGCCATAGCAAACCCCTACAATTCACCTGCCTGGTTGCCAATGTCCTTGCAGGGACCTGACCATGGCACCCTTCTTCGGCAACAGCGTGGCCTGCCGGCTGGCAGCCGCCCACGAGATCAACCACAGCACCCTGGTGCTGGGAGACTGGCGGGCAGCACAGCGGATAGAGTTCTCCCTTGGCAATGCCAATGGCGGCAACGGCGCCGAAACCAGCGGGGTGGGCAATGGGGCCGTCAGCAGCCGCGGCGGCACCAGCAGCGGTAGGAGACGAAAGGCAGTGGGAGGGACAGCAGGTGCGGCAGGGGCTGGAGCAGCCACCCCAGCAGCAGGAGCAGCAGCAGCTTTGGGTGGCGGGGCGGGGGAGCCCATGAAGTTTTGGGTGGTCAACACGCACCTGGACCACGACCACACAGACAACCGGCAACGGCAGGTAATTGGGGGCTTGAGGGGTCAGAGGAGGTCTGGGGTCCAAAACCCATCCACGACGGCGACCAGAGTGGCTTTGGAGCTTATTGTATTGCAATAGGGCAGCCTGCCCCTCCCATCCATGCATTGGTCCGGTGGTTCCTTTGTTTCCAAAGGAACTTCCTTCTGCACGCTACCCTACTTTCCCGAAGGCCGCTCCCCGTCCACTGCTCGCTCACCCAATCTGGAGTCGTCATTGGACTGCCTGCCTGGTCACTGAAATCCCCTGCAGGCGCTTGAGGTCTGTCGGTGGATGGATCAAGTAAAGCACGACTGTGCCGCCATCATCCTGTGTGGGGATTTCAATGGGGCCCCCTATGAGGCCTTCCACAGGGCCCTGGAAGCGCGTGGCTACCAGTCTGCCTACCGCGTGGCTCACGGCAGCGAGCCACAGGTGCGTGTTAGACGCGCCGCACCTTTTGCGGGGCCGGGGGTGGGTGGTGCTGGTGGCCTGCCTGCACCTGGGTTTCTACTTGCATGCCTCTCCATCCTGGAAGCTGGCAGCAGGGCCAGTCGACAGTTCGTGGGCAGCGCGCATGTAACTGTTAAAATGAAGCACAACATCTGGTGTGCCAGGTGCGCGTCTGCGCCAGAGGTGTACTCTTGTGTCTATGCGGTGGGGAGACTATAGGGAGCGGTGGACTGGCTGCAGGGTACATGGCCTACCGGCATCCAGGCACCCCTGATGGACCGTGGGGAGTTCGAGTGCCTGGACTTCATTTACGTCTGGGCAGCCGATGGCTACACCGTCCAGTGAGTGAGATCTGGTGCTCATCCAGTCATCTGTAACCAAGGCTGGCTGCCGCCCTAGCTGGGTGGACGTCATTGCCTTAGGCTGCCTTCCACCTGTAAAACGGATGCTGTACTCTTGTCAGCCAGGGGCCCCTGGCAGTGTCTCTGCCATTTGTGACATTTTTTTGCCTGCCCAGCCGGCTACCGAGCAGTACATTTGTGTATAGGACTGTCTCAGGCCAGGGCCAGAAGTGCCCACCCAACATGGCAAGGTTCTGATCCCTCCATGCGCCGCGTACCTATGTCGTACCTATCTTTGCCCCACTTACCCGCTTTGTGTAGGGTGTTGGCAGCGGACCTGCATGGGCTTGAGCCTGCTGCCCACGACAAGACCCTCTACCCCAGCGACCACGCTGCGCTGCGAGTGGAGCTGCAAATCCGGCGGGACCCCTCAGCCCTGCTGCCGGCAAGCATTGAGGTGGCAGCCACCGTCAAATCTGTCGCCGCGGCTGGCACAGGGGGCAAGCTCTAGCCCGCTGCTGGGTGGTGGGTGATATCTGGGCCGCCAGTTGGAACTTAGTGCTCTGAAGGGATGCCTGTGCCCCTCTGTTGGGTGCAATGCTGGAGTGGTGGACGGAGTGCGGCCATGCATTTTGTAATTCTTATGTGGTAGAGGGAATGGCGGGATCTTGGGGACCGATGATGGCTGCCTCGATCCCAGTAACGTGTGTAGCCTTACCGTGACCAGTGACGGCTGTCGCCTGGATGAGCATACCTGACAAGCTGGCAGGGTGCGGCCCACCTTGCAATTTGTGTACCCTTTTGTCCTCAGGTGCCAACATGATACAGAAATAATAGATGCTGCGCATTAGAGACCGTTGAGCATGGCTTGGGGTTGTGAGGGCAACCGGTCTGAGGTTAACCATGATGGTGACAAATTCCTTACAATTTGCTGCCCCTCGGCCAGGCTCAGGGCATTATGGGAGGTTCGTCCATCTGCGTCTCCTGCTGGTCAAGTCTAGCTTGCAACGCCCCAGGGCATCAAGCTTGTACTCGGCACTCCTCTTGAGTGGCGGCAATTGCAACTCCTCACATGATAACCGAGTTGCCAGGAGCAACAGGAGGGCGCTTCAGCCAAGCACACCATCCAACCAGCAAACTCAACATTAAGACTACCGACCATCTGCAAGGGTTGCGAACCTACTATGTAGCATGGCCCAGCTACACACTCCCCGCCCAAAAGTCAGACTCATATTGTTTACCTTCACAAACATCTTTGGGGAGCCACCTGTGTATGAGAAACTGGGCAAGGCCAGACTCAACAGCCGAGCTTGCAAGACTGTCAGCACCATATATCGGAAGAACCACCATTCCCTCAAGCTTTATAGTGCTAAGGCGCCTTGCAACCGGCCTTCCCGTTGCTCAAGGGCGCATAGCTGCAGCAGTGCTGCCCCCCCTTCCACACTAACTCCTCGTCCACCCACAACTAACGCCAAGCTCAATGCGGCCGAAATCGCCGTCCCACGGCCACTGGCACCAGCACATCATGAGCTGCCACTTTGCACGCCGCGTCGCCCTTACACCACGATCTTCTGGGACCGTGCAAACAGGTTGTCGATGACGCGACCCATGTTGTCGAAGGTGTCCAGCGCCGCCGGGTACACCACATCTGGCGGCGGCTCCTCAAAGATCTCCAGCGTGCCGTTGCCCTGGTCCAGCGTGCCTGCAGGGAGTGAAAGAAACGGTGCACTTACTATAATAAATGCCTGGGTGATTCACGGTGTGCCCCTGCCCTGCTAGGATGCCTGTAGTGAGTGCAGTTGGTAGAGTGCCCTTGTCTTAATCAATGCCTGGTGATACACAGCATGCTCTTGTCCTGATCCAGGGATGCCACCAGAGACGCAGGGGGAGGGCCCGCGTTGCCCAGCTCGCTGTGGCAAGGGAGCTGCTAGCCAGAACAGCGAGCGGGCAAGGCAGGAGCCACAGCTTGGTAGGAGTGGCCCACAGCCCTCCAGGCAAGGCAGACCGAAGCCGTGTGATATATAGTGGAGGCCTGTTGCGAGCTACCTTGCCACTACGTATTGGTCAGGACGCAGGATTACATGGCTGGCACATCGAAAGACTTTGGCCAGCCGCAACAGTGGCCTGGTTGCGTGGGCCCCCACTTAGTGCAACCAGCCGCACCAAGTCAACCAGAGGCGATGCAAATGACAGCAGGGCGGGAGGTGGACTTCTGCGTCAGCGCAAAAGGCACAACCCTCGAATCGAGGGGGGGTGGGGGGGGTGGGGGGTTGATGAGGACGCCTACTGACTAACTTCTGTCCGAGGATCATCGTGGTCTTAGCTTCGCCCT